>JAMKCH010054429.1:0-47208 GCA_023653785.1 Ophioderma brevispina | reverse complement strand
TGCAAAATGAATTTGAAATGCCAAGTCAAATAGAAAAGTAAACATGCAATGATGCAAGTCCGATATTCCTAGCCCTCTTCCTAGCCCGAAAAATCAACACATCCTTGCTTAGACTCACTCAATCGAGTCTCAACTTCAATCCTAGACTCAATTACCGTCCCGGTCTACCTGCCTCAAGTTGCCAGCCTATTTGGTAAATCTTACCAAATGACCCCAACAAACAGTTATCCAAATAAATAAAATGCTGGATATAATCCACTGAAACGTGTAATTACTAGAATTTCTTTAGAAGCTAGGGATATCATGTTGCGAACGCATTAACGACAAGTACGAATGGAATTTGTAAACACAGAACAGATTACCTGTTTGTGACGTAAGTCATGTAAATAGTCTCATATTAAGCGTTGTTGTTTTAATCATGCCGCTGGCGGAAGTTAGGGGAGCCTCCACTCAATTCCTGCTCGCTCAATCGTACGCTCAAATAGTGTAGGTACTATGTAAATTCGTGTTTTTTTTCTGTTAAAAGCAAAATTCCTCTTGATTCCATTGGTTTGATGGGTGTTGCCGTCTGTTGTATTTTGGTAAAATGTTGAGAAAAAAATATCGTGGAATTTTTTCAAAACGTTTTAGGGTGTCAAACCAAAGAGTGGTCCGCCACAAAATACGTAAAAATCCATTATAATTAGTATTTCTGAAGTCCAGTAAGTAGTATGACGTGTTAAGAGGTCCAAATTGAGGGACTCCAATACCATATTTTCGCGATACCAAAGAGTTGTAAAAACACAGCTAGATTCAATCAATATGCAATCACATTTAAAACAAATCCAAGAGAGTGGCGTACAAATATGGCAGCCAAAAAAGCTAGGTTATGAATATAAACGCTGAATTAACACCCTCAATTAACGTATGAATAGATTCAAATTCATGGGTTTGGTTTGTACGGATATCTTGTGGTGCTAAGAACCCACATCTAACATTTTCTTTTTGGTAACATACTACAAATCCAAGAGGCGGCCATATGGCCGCTGAAAGCGCTATTAACAGCTAGAAACTGGTAATTTAAGACAAACTACCTAATGTATTTAAAACATGTGTGGCCGAAAGAGGTCATGAAGAACATTACATTTAATACTCTGAACAGAAGAAATAAATTACAAAAACATTTCCGTGTTGCTAACACGCTTTGAATCCAACGATGGCGGCCACCGGAAGCACTGATAATAGTAAAATGTGTATTTTTTTCACATAGATCCAGGTCATAACAATATTTTGATAACAATTAAATAAAAAACATCTAGATGGTATACTTTGGACAAAGGAAATCATTTACATTTATGGTTAGGAAAACATTATTATTCAATCCACAAAACAAATGGTTGGCTAATATAATAGCTTTTGTAAGCACTTCAATGCTTAATCTGATAATTTTTCATACACCATATTTACTTCCTATGTATATCAATAGAAATTGAATAAAAAAATCAAAATTTGTTGAAGTTTATAAACATTTATAAATTAAAAGTTTATTTGGACAATGGAAAACTACCCCAGTGTCTGCTTGTTTACATGTTTCCAAATCTCAGAAATATGTGTCAAAAAGACAAATTGCGTATTGAAGCACTCTTAATCTATCTATAGCCCAACTGCGATTTTAATAATACCTACGTATAATTAGTTATATGCTCAGGTAAATATGAATGAAAATACAAAGTGAAGCAACTGACACATGAGCTCGTTGTCTATTTACTTTCGTTTTTTAGACCCGTTCAACCCAAGATGGCGGCTAATAATGACCACCTCTGGTAAGCACTATCAAGAGGCCAAAACTTGCTATTTGTATATATACCTTACACAAATGTTATACACATGAGAAATTGAATGAAAATCAAAGAAACCGTACCGAAACTGACTCTAAAATAGTGTTATTTTTCATACAGCCACGTGATCCATGTTATTCTAAATATTGTAATCATAACGCACAAATAAAATCTGTATACTTTTTGACTCAAGGAACTTAATATTATTTTGCTTTGGTAACTAGTTAATCGAAGATGGCGGCTAATATGGCCATTGTAATCACTATCAAAAGCCTAAAATGGGATTTATCATATATACATATGTTATTCATGAGTAGGGAACTCATTAATAAATACTTAAATCAAAGCAACTCTAAATCCAAAATGTCATTTTTCCACTTTTCACAAAAATCACGGAGGGGAACCCTTTGCATGTGTTAGGGTGAAATTGCTACTAGATCTAACAAGACCAAATTGTGGACACCTCCCTTCTTGCACGGTGATCTTAGGTGGGTAGTCAGTTTCCTCTAGGAATGTAAGGGGTATAATATATTTTTTATTATAATGTTAACATGCTTCAAATCCCAAATGGTGACAAAATGATGACTGCGTACAAGCATAATCAAAATACCAATACAATGTGTTATACGCATCAGGAAATTTTAATGAAACTATAAATGAAGCAAAATAGACAGTACTTTTAAACATTAGAAACCATAACTCTACCACTTTTAAATTTTGAAACATTCTTCAAACCCAAATGTGGCAATTTTCAATTATACCAAATAATGTTGTACACTTAGTATAGAAGCGAACAGTTACTAGATAACATACTTTTGGACACATGGAACCTCTATCAAGTAAGTTTTAACTAATCTATTGCCTAAAGACCAAGATGGTCACTAATAGGGCCATTGTAACTATCAATAGCCAACACTGGATTTTTTTCTTAACTTAATATAAATGAAGCAACTATAAACTTCTGGACACAAAAAACTCACATCTATCATTTGATATTTTGGGATAAATTAATAACCAAAACTGACCGATTATTTTCACATAATACATATATCTGCATATTTTATAGTTATTGAATAGACAATATGAATGAAATATAATATTATGTTTTAAATAACTGAAGCAACTAGATAAACAATTTGGACACAAACCAATTTTAGTTTTGTAAAATGATTGAAAAAAACAAATGACAATAGTATGGTAGCATTTAGATTTGAAGCATTTTACTTAACAAAAAATTGGAAAAAAAGTATATATCTGATATCTTGCGTATATACAAATATCCATTTGATTGGAGTAGTTTTATTCACATTTTATCAACAATTTCCAGTGTCGTTATATATCAAAAAAAAATAAGTTTTATATTAGCTGAGTATCTTGCTTTTTTTCATAGTATAACAATAAATGGTTGAATGAGTTTCTTGTATCCAACGTATAGTATAGTTTGACTTCATTGGATTTATATTCAAAATTTGCGAATGCGTATAACATAAAGTAGGTATGAAAAATCGCCAGTTTTGGCTATTAATAGATTTTTGGCTAGTGCTTATGTAGCAGCAAATTGGCGCCAATCTTAATTTTGAAGGTATGTTTTTTTTAAACATAAAGGTTAAATATGAAGTTTCTTTGGGTCCAAGGATGCCGCCATCGAAGTGTTGATTTTGTTAATATGAATATGATGATTGATGACATGGATCTATGTGAAAATCATTTTAGAATTTTATATTATCAGGATACTTACGGTGGCCGTATATTACAAAAACAAAATGACTAATAGTATGGTCATTTTAGATTGAAGTGTTAAACTTCAATCTTATTAAAAATCTAAAAGACCGTACAGATAAATCCAGGATACGGGCCCCCCAAGAGGACGTATCCTCCATTATCAGGATAGAAGAATACAAAGACATAAAAAGACATTACTATATCAGAGAAAACAATATAAAAGTCCCTGAAACCCCGCAGGGACGCTATTCCCAGTTTCGTATACACAGGTTAAGTATAATAAGGAAACTTTATAGACAATAAATCTTTTAAAAAATGTGGAAAGAGTCGTCTTGGCGAGAGTGTGAACAAAGCCCGTGTTAGATCTTGAGATAGGGACACTCCTCCACAAGAGGGCTCTGTCTTGAATTCCAAAGATGCATAACTCCACAAGAGTGCGGTTTTGACAGGGTCATTATGGACAGCATTCTTTGGTTAGAACAATAAATTGAATATCGCACTAACCCTCTTATTATTAGCTCTTTGGTAATAAGACCGCGTGAGCCAACTTCGACACAATTAAGTTTCACCCTGGTACCCTTGCGTTTGATGCCGACAATAAAATATACCTTTCGGTCTTAAGAATGTAAGCTTTTTCAATGTTCAATCAAACGGAACAGTAAGTTCTACAACTGGATACGTTCTTGACAGTGGTCACAAATATGCCAAGATTCCGGGCGTTGACTGGTTCGAAGAATGTCGGGCGGAATGGGACCCCTCGTTGATAGACGGCCCGGGATGTCTGCATAGGTTTAATATGCCAGATACTGGCATGTTCAGAAAAAAGTTTATTCTTTGAAGGTGTTTAACAAGAGAAGCGAGGATGGAATTATGCCTCCACGTATATCTACTTGAGCGAGGTGAAATAGAGCAACATTTAAAGAACATTGATGGAGGTTTCCTTGTTTAGAACAGAAATTGCACTTAATATGCTGCGCTTGTCTCCCAAGTACGCAGGGTGGTAAACGTTGGGAGAACAGTCGATAACTGCCCTAACTGCAAAACTCAAGACACCCGAGGAGGTCATAAATAATAGCACTGGTGGTCTTTGCGGCAATTTCGTTTGTTGTAACTGCCGAAATCAGTTTGATTCTCGCAAGGTAATGTTTGCGAGAATCAATTGATTCGAACCTATCGGTAAGATTTGAAAATTCAAATTATTATGGGTTATAATGGCCGGAGCTTAAAGTATGAAAAGTAATCAAATTTTTAAATTTTGCAAATTTTATTGGTTGTCATTATGAGTACCATATTTGTATTCTAAGAATCTAGTATAAATACAACAATATTTTTGTAAGAGAAGATTACTTGAAGTTGAACTTGAAGTTGTTGTGAGCAGCCACACACGATGGTTTCCCTGTCTCACAATTTCGACACAATTTTATTGCCCATCACTTTTGTGTGACGAACTAAGTTGTTTAAGATTTAAGAATATATTTGTTACCATTTTTCCATAATTAATAACATCATTAACGACCTTGCCCTTGTATTTGGCCTTTACTTTTATCCATTATTGTTTACAAATGACCGCATGTGCCTGACAACTTGTAGATTTGTCTCCTTATACTCAACTCTTAGTTGTTTTAGTAGGATCGACTCATCCCATGACCGCAAGTAACACTACAGGCTTCGACTTCCCTCACTGCACTGCACTACTTGAAGATGCCGAGACGTCAGTTAATTCCCAAGTATGAGTCCTTAAACAAATTAACCTCACGTAATGGTTTGTTTAATTATATTAAACTCCAAGTATGAGTCCTTAACAAAAAGAAAAACCCACGTTGAGTTCTTTTAATTAATACAATTACGATTCTTCGTGCTTCCTCCGACGAGCGTGTTTACGAATGGCAGACTGACAGGTTAATCGAGACCAGAAATTTACCGCTACCTCATATTCAGGTTGGAATTTATATGCAATTTTCTTTATTTTATGGGATAAACAGTGGAAAATAGCCAAAGTTTGATATTCAAACGAAGATCTTTATTTTTTCACCCATTTAAGTACGTTTCAAATGTAATTTTGCGTTTTTAAATGAAAACGCTATGTTTATCCTCGGGGGTTTATCATAGAGGCGTATGGTTTATACGGTACGTTTATGTCTGTAAACACATGCTGGAGTCACGGCGTGTCCCGTGCCATCGGGTCAGGTCAATTAAATGTCATTTTTAGTAACACAATGTACATGTTCTTGATGTTGCGATCGTGATCTACAAGATGCACGGATTTCTGTCAGTGTTCCTACGTTCGCCGTGATCTTTTCTTGTTTGACAATAAAATTGGACTATTAATTCGTCGGTTCTTTCAGAGAAAAATACGTTTTTTGTGAGTCTCATATTTCAACATTTATCGTCATTTCTGGTAAGCATATTTTTTCTTGATTGGGGATTTACGCGAATCAACTTTGATTCGCGTACGCATACTCTTACGATAATATGGCGCGAATCGATTCGGCGGATTCGCGTCGAATTGCAGCCCTGATAGATCTCCATGTCAAGCGAGTTTTCGAACAATAGTCTCAGTTTAAGCATGTTCCCTTGCTGGATCAGGTGTTGGTATATCCCCTCCAATATTCTCTACGGTGGGTGATGAGAAGGCTTTTTGATTTGTTCCTTGACCTGCGTCCATTTTGGCGTAGATCGAAGTGGATGGATTGTGTTCATTTCGAATTATTCTGCCCATTGAATAATTCCTGCTTTGCATTCTTCCGCTTCCAGAGATTTTCTCTAGATAATTTGGAACGAAGAGCGTAAAGAACGCGATCATCACCTCATCATACACCTGCCGTAAGCAAGCGAATACGATTCCAGATAAACATCGGAGAGCTTTGGAATACCAAGGCCATCAGGGCTATGTATAATGGCTGGAGTAGGCCCTTTAGATGACATTCCAAGGTACGATTTAATTACATTCGTGTGAATATATCTCACATTTTTCCAGCTGGGTATCTGTAAGCTCATGAACATCAAAATATATCTAAGAGATGGGATTGCATATTGAACATAAACCCTTATCTTAGACTCATTACGGGATCGCTTGAACTATCATGTTAGGATAAATTCTGACAGTTTAGAAGACATACAGATCAATATGTTCCTGGGATTTCCCCGAATGTAATCAACAGCCTAGGACCTTCTCCGAGCATCTTTAACATTTTAAAACATTATCCCCATTTTAAAGAAAGTTCCGTAGGAGTTACCTCCTGGATGGAAATGACTTACACTTAATTGGCTTTAAGGTGAGCTTCATTGAATGTGTTATACTCAAAAATTTCGTCCATAAGCTTCTGGTGTCCTACGTTTATCGGATGTGATTAAACAAAATCGTCTGAATGGAGAGTTATATATTTGATCCGTTTAATTATAGCCAAAAACATTTCTTTGAGTTTGAGGTATTGAATAATGGGATTGAAAACCATAAGAAATTATGATTGGACTTTAACATGGATCGCCTGGAAGACCCCCCGTCAAATTTAAACGGTTTCTGGAATTACATTTAACAAAATTGGTAACAGTATATATCTTGCGCATATACAAATATATCAGAGTTTTATTCACGTTTTTATCAAAATGGGAAAAAAATAAAAAAATTAGTTTTATATTAGCTGGTATCTTGCTTTTATTCATAATAGTAACAATTTAAAATGGTAGAATGATTTCTTGGCAAAGAGTGTATCTATAGTTGCTCAGTGTGTATTTATATCAAATTTCCAATGCGTAGAGAATGTGTATGAAAAATCGCCATTTTTTGCTATTTGTTTTTTTGCTAGTGCGTATCGCAGCCCAAATTAGCTCCATCTAATTTTGAAGTATGTTTTTTTAAACATAATGGAAAAGTTCCTTTGGGTCCCAGATCATCGAAGTGTTTATGTGTTAATAAAATATAATGATGACATGGATCTATGTGAAAATCATTTTAATTTTTACTATTAGCAGGATACTTACGGTGGCCGCCATCTGGATTCAAACATGTTAGCAAACAAATAGTTTTGGAATTCGTTTCTTCTGTCTTCCGTATTAATACAATGTTACGGCCCCTTAAGTTTAATACTTCAGTAGTTTGTCTTAATACCAGTTTTTTTAGCTGTTAATGTCGCTTTCGGCGGCCATATTGCCCGCCATTTTGTTTGAATGTTAAAAAAATGTCATATGTGGGTTCCTAGTACCACAAGATATACATACACCATGAATCTGAATCCTCATTCTCATCGTGGAATTAGTGTTAATGTAGCGTTTATATTCATACATGCTTTTTGCGGCCATTTTGGACGCCATCTTGTGTAGCAGGTACACGGTAAGGTTTTATTGTTTAATATGACTGCCATATTGATTTAGCTTTTTTTTGGTATTGAAAATATGGGTAGTGTCGTCAATTTGGACCCTCATATTCGTTCAGATACCAATTATCATGGAAATTGTGTATTTTGGCGGCCAGTCCTTGGATTTGACACCCTAAAAACGTTTTTTAAAAAATTCCAAGATATTTTTTCCAATCAGTTTACACCCAAACGACAAAGAATCAAGTGGAATTATTGCTTTAACAGAAAAAAACACTACGGCTGTATTTGTGACATACCCCTACGCTAAAATGCCCTACAGATGATACCAGCTTTCTGGCTGGTTTCAGAATTGCTGAAGATGATTAAGAAATATTGAAATACTGTTTACACCAAGAAGCGCATAGATCGAGAATCATTTCTTGATCGTTCACAAACTATACATTAGAAATTCAAACCACTAGACTTAAGCGCAGCTCTCTATAATGTACAAGGGCGTTTGTTGTGCGGAACTATGAGTACGTGTTATTGCTATTAGAGTTCCCGGTGGCACAGAAAAACGAATTGTAGGCGACAACAATGGTACTTGAATGGAGGTCTTTCTTGATCCCGATGTTGACGCAGATACGTTCTGCAAGCTCTAAAGAAACATTTTGGAACCATTTTGAGTGAGGGTTCATAAGATTAAAAATTTCGAGACAACTTTTCTTTTAGAGTGTCTCAAAAGAAATGATGCAGACACCCATCCTCTATCGCAAAACTAAATTTGCGGTGGGGGGGTGCGATGCGAGGGAGGACTCCTATCCTATATGAATGCGTTTAGCTGATGAATATTCAATTAAAGATAATGAATGCAGTGAGAAAAGTGTAAAATGGGGAGGGGCATTGCCATTCTATTGTATTCTATACTCCATAAAGTCCTTGGTGAACTTTTGGGGTTAGGGTAAGTGCTAAAACAAAAGCTACAAACATTGAAATTTCTTCTCAAAGCTTCAAATGACTATAGTTTTTCTAACTATAATAAAGTAAGCAATCAGTGATAAATAAATGAGAAAGAAAAAGGGGTCATTGGGTGAGAGATAGCGAAAACATACATATCCTTGGGTTTATGCAAATCATATGTTTGAAAAACTGACGGATCTATGTGGTGGACATCGATGATGGAAGGGGGTGTAAACAGTAATGATCCCCGTTTCTGCCCCCCCCCCCCCGCACGTGTTGGATCAGAGCTGGACGCTTAGGCCAATATTACAAGTGTCAGGTGTTGAGCATCCTGTATAGTCATTCGAATAACTCAACACGATCAACAATGTGGCCTATAGCCCTAGCCTAGCCACGGGCCTAGCCTAGCCCGACCGGCCAAACCTAAGTTTCACGTTGTACGCACCACAGTCTAGGCCATACGGAGATTTCGTATCTTTATTTATTATCCTTGGTAAGTTTTTACTGTGTTGGTTATATTCAGCAAAATAAATGACATTTTTATGGCAAAAGCAAGGAGTCTCTAACGTCCTGCGTACCGCGTATTGGTTTCAAGGGCGCCACCAGTAAATAACTCCCAGTGAATACACGCTAATATACCTGTATTTGAAAGCGAGATTTCGACCAGCGCGGCAACATTTGGCATACAAGTTATATACCAATGGATTGCAAATCGATGAAACTTAAACATGTTTCAATGTAGGGGGGTCTCCGATTCGTTTTTCGATACGAGACCCTAAATAGCGACCGTTCCATTTTCCACCCGTTTTCGAGCCTGCAAACTCAGTTACGCCATCTTCATACACCAGGGCCTCGTCTCCTTTAACATCCAAAATTTTAAATTTAATCGTAGCAATGTGTTAAAGACACATTACCTTTTATTGACACATAATATGGCACTACAGATCTTCACAAACTCGCGCATGTACTTAAAACATCAAATCAAAATTAGCTTTTTTTTTTTACGGAATAACACCATTACATGAAATCCCCCGCGTGGGGATTTAGTGTTGTGCGCCCTTTAAATATCAGGCATGATTGCCCTACCAAGTATTGTGGGAGCCCTGTCACCCGCCGTGGTACAAAATAATATGCCAAACGCCGCGATATTTCAAGTTTTGGGGATGAAATTAGTATTCTGCGCACCACTTAAAATTCGGCACCTTTTAACATGCGGTTTTATTCGTGAACTTGCCGAGTTCGTAGCCTGTGGCCGAATACTACATTCGTTCCCAAGTTTTTGACTGGCGCCTTTCCCTTTTTAATCGTCCATTTCGTCAATCCCAACGATTCTGGAATTAACAGTGGACCTCGCAAGATAGCTGAGAAGATTGTGGTCACGGTACGCTTTGTTTTGATTATCACAGCACATAAATAACAATATTTGGATACCAAAAAAAAAAGCGACCAAACGTGTCGCTCGGGCCCATTTCAACACCTAACGATCTAGATAGGTAGGAACAACAATCTTGCCGTCGAAACAGGGCGGCCTATAGTAAAAAAATTAAAATGATAAAATCAAGTGAAAATGATAAAGGACCAACAAAAGTCGCCACCACTGTGAAGAGGCAAGATACTTGTGCTAGTCGTGATCACAACCTCGTCCCCGTTTACTCAAAAAGTTTGGATTAAATATCATATGAACCACTAGACTTAGTAATCCCGTACCTATCTGACGTGCAAATTCAGCGATCTGTAAGAAATTCTCAATTTTGTATTTCTGTCTGTAACGGACAGAAATTACAGCACATGGCCTATGGACCGTGGGAATTAAGCAATTGCTCATAAACAAATCGCAAGCTCGAGATCCTAAAATTTTGTGAATAATATTTTCTGAAGGATATTGAATATAATAAAAACAGAAGGTACTGATCACGAAATGCACCTTTATTTTTGAGATGTTGCCCGTTGAGTTGTGTTGTTTATGTCAATAGTACATCTAGTTCTGCTGAGCATAAACTTTTTGTCGTTCATTCCTCTTAACATTTGTTCATTATCGTATATCACTAACGTAAAGGTTATGCCGCTGTACATTGCTGGTATCAACAATAAGCAATGCCAATTACAGTCATCTGACAGTTGTCAGATTTTTCAAATCTACCTCACCAGATCTTAAATAACTACAGAACAAGACCACATTTGTTTTGTTTACCAACAAATGAACGCGTGTCGACCTTCGACCCTCCCCCCAAACGCGAAACTGGCCACCCCTCACTCCTGACAGTTTAGGGAGTAATAATTCCTGCTTATGACAATTCTCAATTTGTACTTTTTTTCGCCGTTTGGATGAAAACAATGTGTGGATTCTTGTTGTATTTGTAAGATCTACATAGTCCTGAAAGTCTTGAAATTTCTTAAATTTCACTTCATAAAAAGATGATGAAGAGAATTTTACCAAACTATCCTGTTGTTGATAACACTAAAGAAGACTTTCAAGGTGGAATCAGAGTAATATTTATTAGCATGAAGCATGAAAATTATTGGAGAATGTGAGACAAAAATTTGTCATATCAGTTACACACGATGTTGGCATTACTCCTCCATTGAATTAAGTTAAGTCCATTATGATAATTGTACATAGGAGGAGTCATGCTCAGCAGGACTATAACTAGGCCACGTTGCACGCGTCCGTACCTACCTCTAAATGCTGCGTGCATAGTGCATTGAAAAGCCAGGGTTGTTGAGCAGCTAGTTCTACTAAGCATAACTCCACATTAGTCTTTAACATGTTGTTCATTAACGGATGTGGGATTTTCTGTCAAATAACTATACATAAACATTTCACATTTTTGTTCACCTACCTCAACTTTGTCGATCTCAAAAACCCTCCAAATGAGCGATATATTCCCTGCTTTCACTACCAATCACAACTTGAGATTCTATATAACGCGATGACCTATGTGAAAAACACTTAAGAATTAGAAATTAAAAATTTTGAAGAATTGCGACTATAATTCACTTCTGCCACAGTGCATTTGAATGATCCATAATTGACAAGGTACCAAGAGGTCATCATACGTCCATGGGTCAAACTTTTCGTTTTCTGTTTACCAACAGATTAATTTCTCCTGTTTTTCTACAGTAAGCACCAGTCCTGGCCCCTCGTTCGAAACTAACAACATGGACGTCTCAAGTAATAGCACCACAGTGTAACGGCCGTGCATATATTAGAGACGCAGGATTCAGCTGTGGTCCAGGGTACGGGTATGTGACCTTCCGGATCGAAGGTCACATTTATTCAGGCCGTTGCAAACGAGTCCTGCATAGAAAGGTGTTCACCATAAAATGCTGAATTTCTGCTCTGTTGAGACAACATTTTGAGGATTAGCTTTTTTCAAAAGGAATTGATTATCTAAGGAACAATATATATATCACTTGATTCTGAATTTCCGTTGAAATTTTGTTCGCTGCAGTGTCAAGTATGCTCTTTTGAATGGCCCTGCCATGCTGGTAACAGGGAAAGGACACGCCATATGGTTTTGCAGAACTCCACATCCATTAATACAAATGTTAAATACATTAGTGGAGTTTTATGGTCGCAGAACTAGGTTGCGCCTCAAGTCCCAATAATTGGGAGTTCACATGACGTTTCTTTCCCAGTATGAGAATGCATTTACAGTCTATGTGAAGTCCCGAACTCAGTGCGTGTAACAGCTATGACTTTTTGGGTAACCTTCAAATTTCGACCACTGACAAATTCACCTCTCAATTTTCATATAATCTTACCTGATTCTGATTCAATAAGCTTCACCGATGCTTTCGCTAAACACTCTGCTACCTTGATGATATTTCAATCATTTTGTCCCTCACTCGTATTTGATGTAGCTTTAGCCCCGACATTTTGACACCAATTAAATTGTCAAATCTGTCAAAAAATGAAAAGGCGCCGCCCAAAAAACGCCATTTTAATAGAAGGGGGGTCTGAAATTGATAAATTTGTCAATTACGTAATTATATATGCCATTTAGCCATGTTTGGGGTCTAAACATATGTATTTGAGGTCCAAGAATCCATTTGTAACTTTCCATCAGTGTCAGATTCTACGCTTTCTAAAAATGGCGATTTTTTGGTCAAATTCAGCTATGAGGCCGCGTTTGCCATTAAAAGGTAGCGCACTTTCGGATTCAATCATGAAAACTTGTCCTAAGGTCTAATTGATAGTACCTACTGCAAAAATTTGAGCTCTTTAAACTACACGGTTTCGCTGTTTCTCTTGAGATCCTATATAATGGGATGACATGTGAAAAAACTTAAAAATTAGAAATTCAAAATTTGAAGAAGATTGTCTACTACATCACTTCTGTATGAGAAGTTTGTTTCTCTGGAAAATGGATTTCTGTTTTTAGAAAAAATTTTGAGGATTAACTTTTTTCAAAAGGTAATTTAATTATCTAAACATATATCAACTCATTCTGATTGGCTTTGATATTTTTGTTCGGCTGCCAGTCGGCAAAGTTTGCTCTTTGAATGGCCTGCTCATGCTGACCAGGGAAAAGGTATCACTTTGGTTTTGCATGACTTCACATCCATTAATGACAACATGTTAAAGACATAATGTGGAGTTATGCTCGGCATGGAAACAGTTGGGAATAGCAATAATTGAACAAATAAATTGGCCTGGCTGGTAAATGAGACAACCAACGTAACGTCACGCATATTACATAATTAATTGAAGGCATTTCAATCGGTCTTTGCAAAAATGCGCCAATAACATACATCTTAAAACGAAAACATGGTGAATGTTATTCTTTATCAATTAGAAAAGGCAATCAAAATTTAGGTTTGACTTTTGAGATTTATTTCCGTCTTTTTTTTTAGAATTACGATATACATGATAAAAAAAAATGTGCAACTGTTGCGATGACTTTGACCTTGATAAAGTCACTGAATCATAGATTTTTGTTGTTGTTTTAATAAAGCAAATCTAATATACTTCCAATGTGAAAAAATGAAAAAAACGATTTAAAAAATAAGCCGATATGACCAATTTTGTAATCACCCCTTTTTCTCCATTCCAATGGAATTTACACAGTTAGCAAGAATACCGTCAATGTACGTATACGTGACTAGCATTATACAAGTAAGATACCCTGGCTATTTTGTTTATTGATCTATGAATATCATAAGCTCCTTTCGGATCTTCAAAAGAAATGTTTCACAAAAGTCTCACCCAATTAATCCTGATGTGTAAATGACAAGGTTTCAACACTACTACTGAGTAGTGTAATCCAGGTATAGATACAAGTTATCATTACAGGCACTGAACTCTTTGCTATATCTAAACAATGGGAAGATCTTGTTTTCTTGCTCTGCACAGTTAATTGGTGTTGGATTTTTAAAAAAATTGTATTTATATATTTTCTGATTTTATTTAGGTTTGTTCATATTCTTATATTATGTGTGTCGATTAATGCACATTTATATCATTTCATATTTTGGTGTAATTTTTAATTGTGTTATGTATGTATATCTTTTTTAATATGGTTTGGATGTTAAATTGTTAGTTTATATTGTCTTTGCGCCTTGAGCGCATTCTTTGGCTGATAGTTCGCTTATAAATATCCTTATTATGATTATTATTGGATTCGTCATATCATTTGGGCACATTGGATATAAATATTCATTGATTATCCGTAGTTGAAATATCAAGAAAATGTAGCACTAGTTGACAAATGCATCATGATATTGATTTGTCATTCTCACAATCACAAGTTTAATGTGTGTAATCCATAGGAATGGCGAAAAAAGCAGTGTGCTTACAAATTTGGTCATATCTGGCTTTTCTTTTAATCGTTTTTCTTTCATTTTTTCAACATTTGGAAGTAATATTATATGTGTGTTTTATAAAAAACAACAACAAATCTATGATATATTGATGCATTAGGGTCAAGATCAACTTTATCCTGTTGCACACTTTTTTTTGATTCACGTAGTATAGGCCCTACATTATGCATATACACGCCCCGTTAGGGTGATATTAGGTATTTTTTTAACCCGGCGATGTTTAAACATTTTTAGCTTTTCTTTTCAAGATTCATACATCGCTGCCTCTTTTAGTCAATATTCACTTGTGAAATTCCGTCATGTAACTTTGGCATACAAGCTTTCGTTAAGCATCTGGCAACACAATTAAGTCACCGGCTAAACTTACATGTCTTTAATTTTCCTGAAATTTCCTTCCTAAAGGTTGATGAAGATATTTACGACTATCCTGTTGTGCTAACACTCTAATGACTACTTTCAAGGTAGAATCAGGTAATATTTATTTGCGTGAAAGAGTGCCCATTATTGAAGAATGTGAGACAAAAATTTGTCTTATCAGTTTACAACGCATTTTTGGCATGACTCCTCCGTTCATTACGTTAATTGCATGATAATTGTACATAGGAGGAGTCATTCCAGCAGGACTAGTATGCAGCGGATCCGATCCGAAACGGTGATTTTCTTACCGTTAAAATCCGATTTAAAACATGCAGTCGCCCCCTGGATTGTCCCGGTTTATTTTCTTTAGAATAGGCAGTAGCACGCTCAATTTTCGTTGATTACCAATAAATTACAACATCCACCCGGAAGTGGAAAACTGGGTTCATGGCTTTGAAAAAGTGGGGAATTTGGAAGCTCTTCCCAGGAAATTTGGCCATTTGGAAAGTTGTTCAAGTAAGAAAATTAGGGGTCAAACAATGGATTTTAATTTTGGGGGGGGGGGGGGGGGGGCGTCAAATGTGCGACAAAATACACTATTCCGTTCTGAATTTCTACCGGCATCTGATTCACGCTATACTTTATGCTGATTGCTTTAATGGTGAAGGATGAACTATATATTTAACATATTAGCAGCAAATAGAATATTGTCTCGTGCTCATTTTATATTTTTTAGGTTTAAGCTCGTATAATTTACCATAGGTTCCTACTGTTATTTAGAGGTGGCTATACAGGTGGGAGAAAAATGATATTTCAGATCATTTTGTCCTCACTCGTATTTGATGTAGCGTGATCCCCCTGAGCATTTTGACACCATTTGTCAAATCGGTGCTAAAAAATGAAAGGCCGGGCCGCCCAAAAACGCATTTAAGGGAAGGGGTTGCTGAAATTGAATAAATTGTCATTATCTGTAATTATAATGACATTTGAGCCATGTTGGTGTCACTAAACATATGTAAGTTTAGGTGCATAAGAATCTTTTGTAAATGTTCGCAGCAGTGTCAGATCTGTCACCGCTTTCGTAAAATGGCGATTTTTGGTCAATCACTTATGAGGCCGCTTTTTGCTCATTAAAATGTCGCTCACTTCTGATTGCATCATTGAACATTGTCCTAAAGGTAATAATTGATTAGTACCTACTGCAAAATTTTGAGCTCTTTAACGTAAATGGTTTCGCTGTGGCATACAGTTAAATTGGAATGTCATCATTACACAAGTTGTGCATATGTCATTTTCACAATCAGTGTGTAACTTTTTGTAGGCCCTTGGTCAATTAAAAGTACTTTTTTATTGTTATTTTCACTAAAAAATTACTATCCAATGATCGAAATTTTGATTTATTACCGTTTTGGAGCTTAATCTATTTGCACAAGGATTTAATTTGGAATATTGTGGCTACATTGGGTAAATTTGAGGCAAAAATCAATTTTTTTGTGAAAATCCATTTTCGGCAAAAATTGTCGCATATTTCAGTTAGCATAAAGAATACTATTTAATTCAAAGTATATGTAGTTCAAAATGTACACTGCTTTTTGACTAGTCCTGTTATGCATAATATTTGAAGGGAAGAGAGCAACTTTTGACGGAAAATGTCCCATATCAACTCACAATTTTTATTTTAAAGTATGTTTTCATGAGCCGATCCCGAAAAAAAAAAAAAAAACATCAGCTCCCTGTATCTAAATCTCTTCAATGATGTTTACTTCCTGACACGATGCAGAAGAATCTGTAAATTCTAACAAAGTGAATTTACACTTGCAGTCGTTTCGGTAGTGCCAGTTAACATTGTTAACGATGTTTGCGCGACATGCCAAAAACTGTTACTGGCATGGCTTTGGGTTGATATAAGTGAGAAACTGACTCTAATTTGGCATTGCGAACACTTATTCATTCATTCTAATTATACGGAGATACAAATAGACTTCGTTCAAGGCTGTCACAACAACAAAATTCTAATGGTGAATATACTGTATAATACGTATTATCTATGTTGCAGGGGAAACTAACTTTGTTGTAAAAAATTACAATCCATGTGAGACTCCTATGTACAAAGTTCTTCAATGTACTTCCTTGCAAACTAAATTACACTTTTTAGAAAGTTTTCATAGGTATAAAATTCATTAGAACTTGCAATACAGACACTGTTTCAGGAGGTGACAAGATGTCACAATCATCTTCATGACCATGATGTCTGATTAATAACAGCTAGAAGGCGGTTATAATTTTGGCATTTTAAAAAACACGCTTATTCAGTCTAGTTTACAAGAGAAGAAGTCTTTTAGGTGGACCAAATAAAGTAGCAGACACTTGTATTACCGAGGTGGCTAGGCCATACCTTGTACATGTACGTGTGGAGCAATGCTGTAATATAAAAATAATAAGACAGCATCACTTTGTGTGCTCACTCTCGAGCATTGTTTGAATCTAAAAACATAACAATTGGCATAAAAAAAACATAACGTTTTGTGTACGGCTATTTACATGGCATATTTGTGAAAAAATATCATTGAGGCGATGATTGTGAAAAAATATCATTTTGAGGCGCATGATTTGTGAAAAATATCATTTTGGAGGCAATCATTTGTTAACACAAGGAGAAAGGGTTATTAATTCTTCATCCGCAAGAACCATTATAGAACTTAGAATTTGTCATATTTTACAGTGTCTATTTTTTCATTCACTGCTGCATTTCATTATGTTTCATATTCTGATCTCCCGTTTTGTTTGGAGCTGTTTTTTAAATCATAGCCTTTAATTACGGCATTCATAGGCAAGTTTTGTTTGTTAAAAGATGTGATGTGTTCTACAGTGTTTAACAAAATAAACATTAAAAAAATAAGATGGCTGTGCGGTCATTCCATGCCAAAACGGGAATCTACATCTTTGATTTTGCTTTTCATTTGCCGCATGCATCTAACTTTGTAGTTTCTGATTTCCAAGGTCACAAGATCACGCAAAAAGTCATGTTCTATTCTTATAATAGCAGCGCTGTCGAAGTTTATGACTGAGGGCATAACTTCATGTCATTCATCCCTGGTTGTAGTCATCAAAACAATTAATTCACTGGCATTCTATGAGACATGCTGCTGAATTATTCTACATTCAGCTCATACGCTGCTTCATTTGTTGATCGTGCCACTCCCATTGATCAATGATTATGTTCCTGTCACTAGCTTCATTAGGTGATCCGCCTTTATTTAGCATGAATTATTTCTGGGCTGAAGAGTTTTTAAAATGCTCTGTATGATGGGAGCCCGGAGGAAAAACTGATGCCGCTTCTCCAGGTTGGGAAGCACCTAACAGTAATTAGCCGCCCTCCACAACGCTTCTTTTTTATTTTTGTGTTGATTGTACTTTGAATAGGCTTTCTAATTCTTTTGCATCTGTAAATACACTTAAGTTTCTTGAACTATTTGGCATTGTTTCAAATAGCATTTTCCTCCCTGTATTACAATGGCTAGGTCATACTACAATGTAGTAGGCAGTATTAAAAGATCATGCCCTAAGCATAATATTCTCGTCTATAATCTTTGAACTTCATATTGCAAGTGATACTAACCAGACCTATCACTGTAATTTCTTGAAAAAAGGAGTTTTGAATATTTTGTCCTAAGAACATATAGTATTGATAGGGAATATTGTAAACAGAGTACTGTGTAAATAAATTAATGGCAAATCATTTGGAGGAGCAAAAATACAATACTGTCATTTATGTCAGTTATAATACAATGTAAAGTCTATATATTATGTGTAAAAGTATAGCTTATCTGATGAAAAAAATCAATTCTCTTCAAGAGCTGTCATGGTGTTACCTATGCATTTCCGGTTATTTTTTATAGCGACGGACTTTTTTTCAGGCCACCTTAATTATGGGAACCTAACTTTAAGGGGGGCATAAAAATTTAGATTCCTTGACCTGCCTGATGACACAAACATGCAATTAATAATTAGAGCATATATGAGACCCTTCAGCAGGCATGGATCCAATAGCTGGTGGTGTCCTAAAAATGGAAATGACCTAGGATTTCACATGATGAGGGGCAGTTCTACAAATCATAATTGTAGTATGCTCAATTTGGCACTAGCCTGGTCAACAGACCTGTGGGGCAGTATGCAAAGTCATTTCATGATTTCCTTGCAGAGAGCAATGCACTTAATATATTAAGCAGGGGGGGGGGGGGGGGAGTTTTCATTTTGTGGTCAACTAGTATAATCTGACATCATTAATATGAAGCAATCAACCAAACAAAATTACAACATATTTTAAGATCATCGCTAATACATACATTTTGAGCGTACAATCTAAACTCATGCAGAAACTAGAGGTCTCTGTTACATGCAATCCGTCCGCAAGGTTCTGGTTAATTTTAGTGACTTTTTACATGGGTCACCATTTTTTTTTTGGTCCTGTATCATACATGATTGCACAGCAGTAATTTCATAAAGGTAGAATGCTCAAGAGTCAAAATTGGAGTCAATCTCAAAAGTAAGGGCAAAAAACATAAAGCAACATAAATATCCCAAAATTAAGGTGCTAGGGTCATTTACGCATTTCTGTAATGGGGGTCATTGTGAAATTACATGCACAGGCATGCAGGAAATTACATTTGAGTATTTTAAGACCCTACAGCAGCAGTGGTTCCTACCTAGTGTGCCCTGAAAATGGGTAAATGTTAAATATTTCACAGTCAAGGAGAATTTTAAAGAAAAATGTCAAAGTTATTCCTGTTTCTCATTACACCATGGGTAAATAGCCCTGTGCTGATTTACATGTAGTTGCTTAAGATTTTACATTTTTTTTTAAATGGATACTTTGTTTTATTGGCAATTACGCTGATTTTGTCTCAGAGTTGTGAACCTTTGATGAACGCATTCTATGAGAACAAATGGAGATATATGGATTTTTCAGGTTGGGATCTCAGGCTTAGATTTAATCTCCGCCAAGTCATGGGGCAGAAATCAAATGTAGGTGAACTCTTGTTTGGCTATGAATGACCTGGCATAGTAGTGTAATTTATAGTTACATAACCAAAATATTTGTTTGTGTTAAAAACTTGTTTACGTTGAATAATTAATGGCACACACAGGCTAAGGCCTTGCAATAATATTGTATATACCGCATGTTAATCAAAAACTATGCACCATCCGAACCAACAATGATGTAGTATTTGGTTAATTTTCTCTAAACGATGCACAATCATGTCGCTTGGTCAAAGCTTATACGATTTTAATAACTAAGAGATTTTAGGAAATCACTTTAGTTAAAACAAACAATTCAGGCACATTCCTGTCCCCCCCCAGCAAAAAACAGGACCATGGATTGTGTTGTTTGTTTTATGTGTCTTGGCATGTCTATTCAAATGGCACAAAAAGACAAATAAAGCACGTATACACGTATTAGTCAAATTTATTCCAACTGTATGTTATAAATTCATTTATTAATTCATGAATATGTTCTATCCAAGTTAAAACATCACCATCGAAACACAGTAAGGCCTCCAAGCTTCAAAAATGAGCTTAATTTGCATTGTTTAAGCTAAAGTTATGTCATCTCCGAGACAACATTTCAGTTCAGGAAATTGAAAGTTGACTTGTGCAGCACCTGGGTGAGTGTTCATCCCTATCATGATGACATGCACTACTAATCACTACACCAGAGATATCAGCATGGTCAAGAGATTTCTATTAAGCCAAGTAAAGGCAGGAGGAGGGGGCGGGGGAGGGGGGTGAGATTTAACTGAACTGTTTCCGATAGTGACAATGTGTT
Source organism: Ophioderma brevispina (assembly GCA_023653785.1). NCBI lineage: Eukaryota > Metazoa > Echinodermata > Ophiuroidea > Amphilepidida > Ophiodermatidae > Ophioderma > Ophioderma brevispina. The sequence continues at coordinate 26,407 of JAMKCH010054429.1, read as the reverse complement.
TGCGGAGTGACAGTTGCTAACGTAAGTTAGGCATGTTTTATAATTGAAATAGGTTGGTGTATTTTTACAATCTTTTATTCAGTAGATGTTAAGCTTCATGTTCAACATATTAATGAAGTTCAAAACATGGCGCATGTATCTCTTTAAAATAAAACTATCAGTTCATTGTGCGGGAAGTGAGCGAAAATGTAATGCGGAAAAGTTAAGCATTGAATGCTGAATTGCCAGTCCAAAATCTTAAGAGAGCGAAGGATCAACATTCTATTTGGGCAACTAAGGGCAAGCAACTGGTAGTTTGTTGCAATATCACCAACAATCAGTAGAGAATTCTAGTACAGATAATAAGGAGTAACAGTTTTTTATAAATAGCGATTCATTGGCTATCCACGGAAAATGTCAGCCTCGGCGAACGCTGAAATTCATTTTTTATTTTTTTATTTGGCTAACGACCTGTCTCCGGAAATGAGAAGGTCAATAAAATGTGGAAACCAAAATAGGCTATGTATATGTTTATCACTTGTCTATGAATAATAATAAAACAAAGACTGGGAATTCAATGCAGGGATAAAGTAGCAGGTCTTTGAGAAAAAATGATGTAATTTGGGGGTAGCAAGACAAAAGTGGTCAATTTTGAACGGGACATCAGATGGCCACCAATCTCAAAGAGAAATGTGAAGGAGGTTTGGGCAGCTAGCTGAGGCTAGCCGCTATATAGGATAGTTACACAGCAAAATATCTTTGTAAATTCTTCATTGAATTAGTTAGATACATTATCACGAAGTGTCAAAACTGAAGTTACACACTGATTGTGAAAATGGCCTATAGGTTGTGTGTAGGTCATCGAACTTTGCGCCACCCTATATTTTCAATATAGACTTGCTGCAGAAAAAAAAAATTATAAAAATTGGCACCAGTGACCGAACAAAAAAGAGTGTTCTATGTGCTGAATATGTAGAATATACATTAATACGGCTTTCTTCAATTCTATCAGAGAAAAATATCTAAAAATCAGTAAAGTTACGGCGTGGCCGGCAAAGCACCTCTCGTGGCTCATAATTTTACGTAAAATTGCTAATTTTATGAAAACGAAAAATTCAACTGACGAAATTCATCAAAATGATTCCTTGACCTGCAAAAAACAAAAAAGTAACCCAAAAAAGAAAAAACAAAAAAAAAAAAGAAAAAAAAAAAAAAAAAAAAAACAAAATAACAGAGCCATTTATCAACATATTTTCCCATAATTCCAGTAATTGACAATTTATCATTTCTAGAACCCGCTCCACAGACCCCCCCTACCTTAAATGGCGTTTGGGGTCGGCACCTCTCCATTTTGGCCGATTTTGAGCAAAATTGGTGTCAAAATGCTCATGGATCAACTACATCAAACAAGAGTGAGGACAAAATGATCTAAGCAGCATCATTTTATAGCCCCCCCTAGTCTGTTATGACGTCTTGATTAGACTCTAAGGTAGAATACCTATTCAAACACAAATATATATGAGCCTGTGCACAAGTGATCTGAATTTTAAATCTTTCTCTTCTTCTTGTGCGTATGAGGCAGCAGCTAAACATTGTAAGGCGGTTGGAGCCACTCACTGTTGGGCTGGTTGGGTAGAGAATCTATGTCCACCGGCGGACGAAAGTCAGGGCACTGCATTGAGAATGTGATCTCCAGTCTGTGATGGAGAGGCATATTGGCAGGCTGGCGAATGGCCGCACGGCCCATCGGTCATATTGCGGTTGACCGACCGAACATCCTGTGGCGAATCCGGTTTAAGGGTGATCCCATTCGCTTGCGTGGGAGATGCTGCCAGGTGGTAGTTTCTGTCTTAGGTGTGATGCAGAAACTTGGTCTGGTCTTGGAGTATTCAAGCAGGCAGTATTCGCATGTCTGTAGGGATGTTGAATGGGGTGAACTAAAACACTGAGATTTTAAGCGCGTGTCGGCATGAAAGGTCGGCGAGAGCGCAGTCTCTGTCTACCGAGTTGGTGTGATTCTTTGACGGTGTTATGGAGCAGCAGGTGCTTGTTGTCGCAGCAGGTCCTTAAGATTCACTAGGTTTGTGCATTGTGGTGTTCTCTCCGAAAGGGCTGGCAGGTGGGCAATGCCTGAAAGGGCGACTGGTATGGAATTCAGATGGAGTTAGAGGAGGCACCAGTGATGGTTCTCAAGGTCTCGTTGAGTGAATGAACAGTATCCATCTTCTTTTTGTGTGAGAGCTGTTGCACCATGCTGGTGTCGCATATTCAGCAGTTCTGTAGACGGCTAGAGCTCAAGGCAGTGGTGTCGTAGGGTCTGGGCTGGCTACCCATAAGATCCGCAAAGTCGGGCATAAGAGAAGGAGGTTATTCTCGAAGATACCTTGGCGCATACGGACTCAAGGTGCTGCGCGGTATGTAGCTGCCGGTCAGCTTGACCTGCGGGCAGGTAAGGTTGGTGTAGGATGTATGGCAGAGGCGCTCGCATTGAGTGATTTGAATCTGACGATGAGGCGCCTTTGGTGTTGAGGTGAAGGGCAGTAGCGGTGGTCTTGGCTTCACTCAGCTTCAGTCTCCAGGTCTTCAGTATGCTGCAAGTAGGCCCATGTCTGTAGTAAGGTGCTTTCTTCTCTGTCCAGTTGTGCCGAGTGAGGAGAGGGCTAAGTCTTGCGGCGTAGCCATATTGTCTAGATGTTGTTTGAGGTAAGGTCGCTTATATACAGTTGAACAGTATAGGAGGCTCAGTTTTTTTTTTTATGAGTTTGTGTTACTGTTTATGTACAGATCTCGTGTGGTACCACCAGTTCCGCTCATAAAAAAGACGACGCAGCGTCCCTACCTGTCCATCACTGGTCTGGAGAATAAAGCTACGGTTTGGCAAGGCATGTTACATATGAATTGTACAAGTTGACGATCCCTGGATTGTCCTTATAAGCTTGAGTGTGCAGGCCTCCTGGTGCCACTATCGGTGTCATATGTTGCAGTAAGTTCCACCAATATGACGCCTGCCTTACGAGGCTTTTCAAAGCTTTCCTCCATATCATTTGTGAGTTTTATCAATCTGTGGACAGTGCTGCGCTTCCAGGCTGAAATCCTGCTGTTCGTCAGGGCAGGATGGGGTTCGACGACGGGCCGCCAGCCGAGCCAGGATCCTCTCTCAAGAGTTGAAGGGAGACAAAAAAATCACACTATGATATGGGTGGTAGTTCTTAGGGTTGCGACAGGCTTGTTTGGTTTAGGGAGTGCGATGATAAGTACTCTCCTCAACAGATCTTGGTAAGGACTGGTTGGTGAGGCACATGTGTATAACGCCTGAGCGGGCGAATCTAGGACATCGTGCCGCATTGCATCAGCTTGGACAGGAAACGCCGTGAGCGCTGGAGGAGAGACGGCTTCAATGAATCGACTTCACCCACTCCAGCAGGAAGGCTGGAAGACTATAAACCGTCTCACCGGCAGAATTTTCAAACCGTCGAAATGTCCTGTGTCTATCAACTCAATTGCTTGACGGCACGTCCTCCGGCAACGGTCGTTTCAAGAACATGATAAGGATCAGGCACTCACCATCTGTGCAAAAGAGATCACCAACTTGACGTCGAGCCCCGGCGTGGACGGGTCACTTTCAACACGCGTCTTCATCACAATAGATAGTCTATACCGCGATCTGGGATATCAGCCAACTAAAGAGTGGAAAGGCCCAGGGCCTCGATAACGATTTAATGATTTTTAATTGGAAAGTTTCAAGAATTTAGAATGTCCAAAACAACATTACATTATATCAAAATCACACAGCAATTATTAAGATATGTTTTTTATTGGTCCCTCAAGAAATGTCTCACCAGACAGGGCGTGCAGTTCAACGATGAGTGTCCTCACAGCGAAACTCAAACAATACAGTCATGCAAAGTCACGCTTATAATCCTCAGGTTATATTTCATTGAATCTTCTCAGTTCTGAAGATACTATTTTGTACCAGCATGTTCAGACACTAAGGTTGAAATAATTCCTCCGGGACACTACATCTTCCACAGTATTTTTCGTATATCAGTCTAAAATAATCACCACGATTCTATGCTGTCGCACGAATTTGGAATCTCTATTTGGATTCCAGCACTTCGCTTTCAAAATAACGACTATAGAATAATTACAGCACAAGCGCCCCCCTCTGGCTCAGCATGGATTGAAATATAATAAGATCCTGCATGTGTGGCGCAAAATCTACATTATTGTAGATACAACTAGCTGATAAGCATCTGTATATGTTATATTACCCCTCAAAATTTTATAAACTTTTAAAATATTATTTTCTGCATTTTATTCAGAAAAAATTTCTCATGGGACTAAGTACTTGTTAACTATAAAAAGAACAGGGGATTTCCCTAGTTTTTTTTGGCCGGTGCACCTGTTAAATGCACAATAGGGAAGTGGGGAATTCCCCAAGATGTAACTTAAAGAACTGAGTCAACTTGTATGCTTTAAGATCAAAACATGTCATGATCTGAATTTCCCATAAAGTTATAATTGTGAAGTGATGCGATTTTAGATGATGTAATTGTGAAATCTTATGTTGATGGTGCTAGGTATTGTTTATGCATGAGATGATGTAATGATTATTATAGAAAGGGGAATCTATGCTGTGAGAAGTAAATAGTACTGTGGATCTGAAGGACTGAGGCCAGCATTTGTAATCAGGATCTAAACCAGAGCTCTGGAGCTATAACAGTATAATTATAGCTAGTTTAATCTAAAATAATGGGAGATTTGAGTTCTACATCTCGTGCCAGGATTTAATACTTTGGATGCCGTCACCCCGGATCGTGATAGAGCTAAATTGTCTGCTGTTGTCTATTAAGCCAAAGATCTTCAGTTTTTGGAATCCAAAAGGGATTCCAATTTGTGGTCCTATAATAGGGACATAGCGACGACTGATGGTGGTATATTACGTGGTCTAATAATAGCCATTTGGTATAATACCCATTTTGAGATGTTAAATGCAAATTCGCAAATAATTGATCTTACACATTGATTTAATATATAGACCAAATGATATTTGATCAGTGGGGACATTAGCCCAAATGGATATATTAGACCAATTGGGTATTTAGACGGGCAAATGATATTCGACTAGATGAAATTTATGTCCAATTGATATAGCCCAATGGATTTAGACATGATTGATTGTTACGCAGTATGGATATTAGACCAAATGGTTATAAACCAATGATATGAGTACGGCAAATGGTATTAGAGCGCAGATGGATATAGACGGCAGATTTTGGATGTACGGCAGATGATATTAGACCTGCAAATAGGTATTAGACCAGATGGTATGATACCAAATGGCTATTATACCAGATGGATATTAGAAGCAAAGGATCAATTAGACATATGGGTCTTAGACTAATTGACATTATACCAATTCGGTTATAGACGATGGATAGTTAGACAATACGACATAGACTAGAAACATGGATAATTAGACTAAATGGCATTGACCAATTGGTATTAGACCAAATGGCAAGTCACGCGGCTGCTGATAATTTTTTTTTTTCTTGCCCCAAATCGGGCAGTAGATGGGAGGCATTTTGCTTGCCCGAATTTGCGCACATCGCCCCCCAAAAAATGTACAAGCAGGATTGCAGATACGCACGCTCTATTCATACCAAGTTCATCCTCATCTACAAACCTTGCCCAAACTTCTAGAATGGGATCTCATAATACTATGCCCTGAACCTGAGTGCCAAGAGGCATACTCTTGTTTGGCCACTGTGCATGACATCACAGCATCAAAAATTATTGGGATCAGTCTTGGTAATATTTGCTGTTAAAAAAGCCACTACCTAAAGCTCAAAGAAACCATTTGAACTGATTGACTGACAATTTTATGTTTGGGGTGGAATTCTAGTTCTATTTTTATTATACATTTGTAGTGAACACTTGGTGCCGCCCATTAAGTTTTTCCTATATCACAGATCATTTATGTTAGAATTGTGTTTCCGTCAAAGTCTATCAGTTCTGAAACAATGAATTTTGACTAATTTCTTGAGAGCCCTCTGCTGGTAACCATACTACCTGTCCAGGGCTGAGTTTGGGCGGCGGCTTACGATATTCCATCGGGTGTCCTTAACCAAATCCTATGAGGGTAGCTTTTTACCCCTGGTAGAACGAATAAGTAGGTCTACCACAGGGCTTCGGTAGTGCTGTGACTGTGAGGTGAATCCGGTCACCCCTGTTAGCGGAGACAAAACCAATATTTTAAAAACTTTGTTTTCTCATAAATTGTTCCTGAAGACTCACGCCCTCAAAATTTTCGAAACATACTGTTTGACTTCATTTATAATACAAAAAGACCCTAGTTCACGTTACAGTGTCGCCCGTATAAACAACGTCAGAACGGCATAGAGCATACAAATGGTCCTCTGAAGTCCCTGGCATTTACCAGCAATTAGTGCCTTGCACTACCTTGAGCCATTTTCCTCAAGCGAAAAAATGGCGGAAATAAGTCTCACTGGCAATTTGCAGCAATGGGTCTCCTGGGGGAATACATCACACTGGCAATAAAGAGCAATTGGTTTTTGCATGTTCTCCGGAGGGGAAAACGGCCAGTGGGGGAAAACGGCCGGCGGGCATGGGAAGCTTTTTGACCGGAACTAGTACGCCCTGCTCGTCGGGGTTTTGCAAATTGACCTTGATATATCTGCAAATTAGGACGTGGGAGGTCCAACGTACGCACGTTCCCCCCTCGAAAACCCATAATATTTGGGGAAGGTAAGTGCAGATGGGGATACAACATGGCGACTGCAAACGACTGTTATGCTGCAGAGACTCTCAACAGCAATAGAAAGCAATTGGTTTTTGGCGTCTCCTAAGGGAAAGTGGCCGAGGGTCCAATAGACAGCAATAGGTGTTCTGAGGGGAAGCGTCACAGTGATAACAGCCAGCAATGCCTCAACAAAAATATCCTGACATCCAAGCAGCAGAATTCGGCAACTGAGGTCTTGCTTGTAATTGCCGTTTGAATGATATGGTTAATACTGAAGATAATCAAAGCACTTTTGTTTTTTACCCTGTTCCTGTAGAAAAATAATAAGAGTTCTGTTAAAATGTTTGTCCTTCCAAAATCATAAAAATGAATTTTTCCAGGAGATGGCCAGCACAAAAAAAAAAGTTGCGCTGGCTGGATGCGAACCGGCAATTCAACCTGGCGCCTCACCAGCACGATGATTCTTGCCAAACTGAGTAAACAAGCCAGGGCTAGGTAGTTAGTTAAACCAAAAGTTTGTAATCGGTTTTATCCCCGCTAACGGGGGTGGCAGGGCTAACCTCGCCACTCAGAAATACTGCTGTGTGAGGGATTTAGTGGAAAGCAAAGATAATTGGACCTTCCTGACGCCAAAATCCACAGTTTTCGGCAGTGAGCCTCGCTTTGGGCAACCAAACCACCATGCAAGGCAAAGGGGCATTTTTTTTTTTTTTTTTGGTGTGCATGGATGGCTGCCATTAGCTCTACAAGCAATGCCCTTTTAGGTAGATCTTCTTTTTCATTCTACCACGATAACCAGCTACCCTCATCAGATCCAATGGGGTGACAGTTTCGTTTAGCAAGCCATCAACCGGCCAGGGACAGGTTAGTACTAGGTACCAGGATACCAGTCAGGGCCGACGAGAGAAATTGCGGGCCCGGGAACCTTGGAGTTACGGGCCCCCTTTTACCAACTGTGTTTCCAGAATCCATACCGGGGGGGGGGGGAGCATGGGGGGCGGGGGATTTGAAACTTACATTAGCTGTGCGGCACGGGGTGTGGGAGATGTATAATGTAGTTAATGCATGGCAACTTAATGGGGTGTTTTTTTTGAAAATGATCCATATAGTGTTTATGGAGACGGCCCAGGGGTGGTGCGGGAGGTTCCCCCTCCGCGCAAATCGTGGAGCCTTGCAATGTTCACTTTCCAAAACACATTGTCTCATGAAAATTGATAGAGACAAATAGAAATTTGTAAGTTGGCACCTTTTGTAATAATGATATTCTAAACCTAGAACGGCCCGGCACTAATTATTAACCGCGCGTAGGGGCACAAAAAAAGAGTTCTTCTCAAAGTAAGTACCATTGTCGCAGGAGGGGGAACGGGCCTGTATCGCCAATGCTCTCTCGTCTCGCTCGCTTTCTCTCGCGCTCGTTTCTGACTTCTCGCGATCGCTTCTCGCTCTCCTCCCCCCTCTCTCACTTTCTTTTCCTCTCTGACTTTTGGCACACTGCGAGGGCTGAACTTTTATTTTTTTATCGGGCCCTCTAGGACTCCCGGGCCCGGGGTCATTACCTTGACCCCCTCTTGCATTACGGATACACATAGCAGACTAGTGCATGCCCTCAGAAACCTGACCTGACAAGGTAGAGGGCAATATAGTACTCTATAGTGTAAAGGTCCAAAAGGTGGTCCCCTGCTTTCCTAACATATAATATATATAGGTGTTATAGGTGTTAGGTTAAGGTGTCTAGTGTCTAGGTTGCTCTATAGGTGATAGGTCCTTTTGGACCTTACAGGAACACCTATGAATATATAGAATGCTCCTCTACTAGCCTTGCTTGAATTGTTACTCAGTTGGACAGAGCCTTGGCTGGTGATGCAGAGGTCACGTTTGAAATGGTTCTTGATTGCTTTGCGCACCTTTTTTAAACGGTATTTTCAATATTTCTTCCTCATTTTGAGAATGCTTGAAATCACATAAACTAATATCAATGTAGGGCATTTAGAGCGTATGATTGAGCGAAACAGGAATTGAGCGGCATGATTTTCAAAACGGCGTGTAAGATGAACTACTACTTCCACCTGCTTGGTATCAGTGCTTGTTGGCAATTCGATTCAATACTTTTGTAAATTGAATACTTTTCCACATGATTTCCTCTTAAAGGGGAAACGCGAATCTTGGAGAGGCACCCAAATATTGTGTCTCTAGTAATTCATTAGATAGAGCGTCGTCAAATAGATTTCTTAAAATTGTATTTGGCTACCGAAATGCCTTAAAAGAGAGGAAGAAGGTGATTCTGATTTGCCTATACAACATCTTTATAGGCTAATTTCGTATTTGCTCTATATTAAGATCAGAAATTTACAATTTTCTTGTACAAAGAAATATTTCTCACTTAATCCTTTCCAGATGGGGGTATTTTGATGGAAAAGCTTTTAGCCCAGCCCCTAAGCACAATGATTGTGCACTTTTTCCTAAAAAGCGTGAAACTTGCATGCTATACATTGAGCCCCTGCACATTTTCTGATGAGTGCCAAAAATGTAACGCCCTAATTGGCCTACACAGCGCCCTCTATATGTTTTAACCCACTTTTAATAATTCCTTTCAAGAGCTTATATGCCATAACTACAACTTTTTGACCAATAAGGTCCATACGGTTTAAAATGATGCACCCCATATGTATAACTATTCATTTACGTCAATATCAATTATGCTGGCAGCCATCTAGATTTTCAAAATGGCCGCCAATGAAGGCCACATTTAAGCCTAACTTGAGTTAAGAATGATACAAAGCTAATTTTGAGGTCAACCCCACATTAGTAATGCTGTAGAGTTCATAAAGCACACTGATGATATTGGCAAAAAGTCAGTAACAGATCGCAGTAATAATTTAAGATGGCGGTTGAATTTCAAAATGGCCGCCAATGAACCTATATTTGGAATTAAGCCAATGAAGCTTACTTGGGAAGGTTAAGTGATCATTTGTCAGCTATTGTTTGACTTGAATAAGGTCCAGTAAGTGCTTCAATATATCTGGCCATTGATTTATGCCATTTGAATATCAATATACCTCCACCCTAGATTTCCAAAATGGCTGCCACTAAATATCCACTAATTATCCAAATTGCTTACTCCGCTTATGAATTATGAAAAACACTAAGGACGGTCCCACATTGACAATGCTACAGAGTTTAGAAAGAACACTGCTGACATTGTAGTAGCCACAAGTAGCAGCAATCTGGAATATAAGATGGCTACTGAAATGGCTGCCATTGAACAATTTTGCAATATATCTACCTCTGAACCACATTTGATCTTAGTTCTACTGACGAAACTTATTTCTAATTGAAAGAATTTCAAATGACCCCCTTTGTAGGAAGGCCTAGTTTCTATGCTATACCAAGCACTACTAATTATCTTAGTTTCCCGAGTCGGTTATTTTGGCATTGTTGGCAATGTGCATAAGTAGAGTGCATTAAAGTCCAGATATTCTGGATTTGCATCCTTGGGTACACCATCATCTTGAGCAACCACTTCGAACCAACTCACTCAAGCTTTTGCCACCTTAGAGATTCTGTCCATTATGCAGTTGGTTCCACCTCCTTCCAGTCCCAATTAATAGGATCAAGTAAGACTAGGATGTATAAAAAAGGAACAGCACAAGTACCCCAAAAGAGATTCCAGGACTTTCATTCAATCAGGTTCATGGAAAGCCTGCAGTACTGAAGGGATAATTAGTACAGAGGATCTAATGGCCGTCTCACAAACATGCCCTCAATTTTGACATTGGGTACAGTGTATCTGGCAACCTTTTCTTTCTTGTTGATGGTGGTATATAAATGGTCTTATGTCAAGTTTTATTTTTAACCAAAGTTTCAAATAGCATAATTTAACCTCAGGTGAACCAACATTTTTTTTTAATTTACAAATTTTGATAAATTTCTAAACAGATTGGGCCTCGTGCAGACAGTAGAAATTGGTATTAGCCAGATTCTGCTTCAGATTCTAAGAGGTACATTTCTACCAAAAACCAAACTTGGGCCCAATGCCATACAACACCAAATTCAGAATCATTGAATTATCTGGCCTAAACAAAATGTCGGTCTTGAAAGCCCTGTACTAAAAAAACCAAGCCTAAGGTCAAAAACGTCTATTGTGCAAACACGTTAGCTGAAACTTAAGCTGACATTGTTTTTTTTAAAACCAAACTCTTTCTGATATTTCTAAAAAGATATGCATTGCTATCTGTGATATTGGCTACAATCTTGAACAAAAGTGTTGGCACACTCTATCTTACCGTACGGAACAAATTTGAAACCTGAATTGTGTTTACAGGCACCTAACAACTACTCACATGATTGGTAGGGAGGGGAGGTTTTTAGGGATTGGCAAATGCTTCAAGCTTGACAACAAAAACAATCGTACCATTATCTTTTTTATTTCCTATTTTCGATTATAGGTGCAAAAATTAACATTTACTACATCAAAATTGAGAGTTGGTATATCAGAAGAAAGTTCATATTTCTCATTATACCCATTGCAATTTAAAGCCCCGTAAATGTTTCACTTGATATAGGAACACAAACATCCCCCAAATGTTGTCGACCACTTAATTTACATAGTCCCTCCTATGGCCAGTTAGTACATTAACAAGTCTTGAGGAGTCCAAGTGTGTGAAAATATCGGATTCAAACATGTTAATGATAAAATCAGACGATTTACTCCCAATATTAATTGGTTCGGTCTGGGGCTAGCAGTTTTAAAATATTGGGATCGACTGCATCTCACCCAATATTCTGGCCCCTTCATAGCTCGACCAATTAATTTGGGGGACGTACTTCGTCCAATCTTAATATCACATTTCGCTTTGCTCATCCAATGGCTTGGACCGATTTACCCAAAATTTGAAATTTTTTTTTTAATGAAACTCGGACCATGATCGTTTCACACATCACTGCCTTTATTTAATCTCTTACTTCCCAAACCTTTGCAAGATGTTACTTAATTGATTAAAAGTGGCGATTACTTGGCAGATTCCATACTTTTCATAAATGTTTGTCATGATATTGCACAAATCTAACATAAACACCTTTGTGTTAATTCACAAATTACTACTTAGCAAAACAGTTATGTAAAGACATAATGCCAAACCTGTGTGCAATTTTCATTGTCCCATTATGTTGCACTTTGCACTAAGATACTCAAACCTAGAAGAATTTCTCATCAGACCCAATTTATTTAACAATCATTATTACAAAAGTGTATTCTCGTCCTTGGGAAGTCCAAATTCAAGAATGTAACTTGCATATCAATACACATGGCTCATATCCGCTAATCTATGGATTTTATAGGCTCTCAATGAATAATAAGAAGATAGAAACCTCAATAATATCAGTGCTGAATTTCTTTTCGTCCAACCCCAACCCGAGTGTTGGGGTTGCCTTTGTTTGTCCATAACACAATTGCGTGAATACGACGGTTTAAACATGGGTTTAAAAAAAGTGGCCTGGACCCAGAATTTCCCGAGGGGACACCCTCAATTTGTTAAGAATTATCGTTTAACAACAAGTCCAAGTATGTTTTTCCTTTATAACCTTTCCATTTCGACAGGCTCGTTGCATTTCAATATGAAATTCATATTAGTGAAAAAAGTAAGGCCTAACCTGGGATAATATGGTGGCCATTTGAAATCTAAGATTGCAGCAATATGACTTTTGATCTAAAAAAATTACTGATAAATTCCGAGTGCTTAAATCTAGTACAGGACTTTTTTTGACCAAAGCGGTGAAAATGTGATCACAACCTTTTCAAGAGTTACACTTCATAATTGGGTAAATTCGAAATAATAGTTCTTTAGCGGCCATTGTGAAATCAGGATGCATCTTGAAATTCAGAGATTTCGTTATCTTGTACACTGCAATGCCATAAATGCGTTTTTCTGAACTCCTCAGCATTAACAATGTTGGATTGTCCCTTAAATAGGGTTTTTTTTATCATTCCTTCACTCAAAATAGGCTTAAGTATAGATTTCAGTGGCGGCCATTTTGAAATCTAAGATGGCACCATGTGGTTTTAACCTAAATCAATAGCTATAATACCATTCATCATTTTTAAATCTTCTATAACCTTATTTGGTCAACAATAGTGGAATTAGGGCATTAAAGCTCTTGAAAGTGAAATATTTTCATATTGGGTAAAAACTGATAGAGGGCGCTGTATGCCAATAGGGGGGCGCTACATTGTGTCACTCGATCAGAAATTGTTCGGGCCTCAATATGTATAAGCTTACCAAGTTCTCATGCTTTTATGAAAGTGAACAATACTGCCTATTTTTTGGGCTTAGGGTTAGGGTAATTTACGATTCAGGGCAAAATCAGTATTTTTGATTTTTTTAGGGACCAACACCTGATCAGGTGTCAATCTCTCGTTGCAAATCTTTAGTTTCATAGTAATTACGGCTGGTATTCTGAAGGGACGAACTTTAGACGTGGTTTAAACCAGGGTTATCCTACAAGAGAGGGCAACTTTTTTTCCTTTCAAAATACTGCGAAAGTTACAATGTAACGGGTGAGAAAATAATTCCTCATGGATGGGCTGGAACCGCCCATCCATGAGAATTTTCCACCCGTTACAGCACACTTTTCGATATGTTTAAAAAAAAAGGTCCTTTCTTGTAGGACTAACCTGGTTTTAACCCAGGTCAAAGTAAAGGCTCCTTTTCAGAATACCAACCTACAAGTTGCTAATTCAGTGATCTAATCCAGCATTTTTATTGTTGTAGTACTGTTTTTTTGGACATTTGGTAAAAACCAGATAAAAACCTATAAACGGGGGCCGGGGACAGTAATTGACTGATTCTATTCTAGGATTTGTACCATCATGTCTAGGCATATCAGACTTTGATGCTTTGTTTCTTTTGGACTTGAATAAATAAGGTCTGAGACCAATTGAGTGCCGGTAATCGATTACAGTTAGTTGGAATCCCCTTGGTTCTACGCTAATATTGCTATTTCCCGACTTCTTACAGATTTTGTCTCGTCCGGTAGAGCAACTTTAAGCTTACTGCCGTTCAATTGAGTATGTGCCTGCTACCCCAACTGGCGCCGACCATACACTATTGTAGCTATAACCCTGTTCTGTACATTTTCACAAATTTTTGTTGCAGTATTTAATATTATTGAGTCCTGTACCCGTCGTGCCCTCTAGCACTGCTGTGTCAAATGATACACACTTTTTCGAAAAAACGTGATATCGGCTGATGAAGTTTTTGAAAGTTTTCATAGAAAAACCCGTTTACAGTGATAAACTACATTTTTTGTTAAATTTCTTTTAAAGAAAATGTGTTTTTCATTGATAAGTACAGATTTTCAATTCCCAATTGAAAAGTTTCGTTTTTTTTCTGGCCACTCAAAACTTGTATCAAACTATTTTTTTTTAATTTGAATTGAAAATATTAACATAGGTTTCGGAAAAATTGAAACGTCACTCATGCATGCCATTTTACATAATGTAACTTTTTGTCAACCACCCTTAAAGACACTATCAGTGATTTTGCTAAATCAGCAAATCGAAAAAATCATCAAAATCAGATTTGTTGTGTGAATGTTACAAGTACAGGTAGCCTAACATACCCTGCAATTGATAAGACCAGACGCAAACTAATCTGACAGGTTGTCCGATAGGAAAGACATTATGGCAGCATGATCCATGTGTCGTCTGCGTCGTCGGCGGCGTCGTGAGCTTTTCCTGTGAACAAAAATCTGGAGATCTGTGCGGCTACAGGGCGCAACTTGGTGGGAGTGTGCGGGTTACAGATTCTCGAACTGATTAAATTTCCAACAACATGTTGTAATATGCATTCTAGATTACCTAAATTGCATAATTAATTAGCATATTTGAACCTATTTTCTTGATTTTCATTGACCCTTTTTTTTTGACACAATATCTGAGATATGTAAGTCCATCAAAGCTGAAACCTTGGTGAGGGGTGCGGGGGTTAATGATTCTCCAAACTGATTCGATTTCAAAGATCTATGCCATTCTAATTACCTAATTTGCAAAATTAATTAGCATATTTTACCTATTTCTTGATTTTTTCATTGAACACTTTTTTGTGACACAATATCTTGAGATCTAGTGAGTCACACAGAGCTGAAACTTGGTGGAGGTGCGGGTAATGATTCTCAACTGATTCTATTTTACAACAGTAGATATCATTCTAGTATCCCCATACTTTGCATAATTATTCATATTTTAACCTATTTTCTTGATTTTCATTTACACACATCTGGAAGATCTGTAAGTCACAGGCGAGAATAGGCAGTATGGGGTGTTGTGGGGTGTGAGGGAGGGAGATGTAGGAGGGGGGGCTGATTGGGGGGAGGGTGGGAAAGGGAGGTGAGTTTGGGGAGGGGGGATGCTGAGGAGGCATGTGAGGGTGAGAGTGATAGGTGGGTTGGGGGAGCGAGGCAAGAGGGGGGGGAGGGAATGGTTGGGAAGGGGTGGGAGGATAGAGGGGAACTAGGTGGGTAAAGGTGGGGGTGGTGTGTGTTCAGGGGGGGGGAGGGAATGGGAGTTGGAAAGGTTGTTAACAGGTGTGGGTGGGTAGGATGGTTGATGGAGGTGGGAGATGAGGTGGAAGTGGAGGGAGGTGAGTGGAGGATGTTTGTGGTGGGAGTAAGTCACACGGCTGAACTTTGAGGGAAGTGCGAGTTACAGATTCTCGCCCTGATTCATATACAACATTCCAATATGTCCTGGGTTATTTAACATTTTCCTGAGGTATAAGACATTGTCCTTGGGGTATGGGACAATGTCCCTGGGATATGGGACTTCCTGGGATATGGGCCATTGCCCTGGGTGTATGGGACATGGGACATTGTCCTTGGTATGGGACATTGTCCTGGTTATAGGACATTGTCCTGGGGTATGGACCATTGTCCTGGGGTATGGGACCTTGTTCTGTAGTTATATAATATTGTCCTGGGGTATGAGACATTGTCCTGTGTATGAGACATTGTCCTGTGTATGAGACATTGTCCTGTGTATGAGACATTGTCCTGTGGATGTGGGGCATAGTCCTGGGGATATGGGACAATTGTCCTGGAGGTATGGGACGTGTCCTTGAGGTATGGGACATTTCCTGGGTATGGGACATTGTCCTGGGATATGGGACATTGCCTGGGGAGTATGGTACAAAAATCGTCTTGGAGATGGGACCATTGTTCTGGGGTAGTGGGACATTGTCCTGGAGGTATGGGACATTATCCTGGGGAATGGGACCTTGTCCTGGAGTATTGGACTTTGTTCTAGGGTTTGGGACATTGTTCTGGGGTATGGGACAATTGTCTGGTATGGATATTCTCCTGGAGTAAGGGACTTGTCCTGGGTAATGGGCCTTGCCCCTGGGGTTATTGGACATTGTCCTGGGGTAATGGACATTGTCCTGGGTATGGAACAACCCTTGTCCTGGGGTATGGGACACTTTCCTGGGGATATGGGACAATTGTCCTGGGATATTGGACCATTGTCTTGGGATATGAAACCTTGTCCTGGGGATATGGGACATTGTCCTGGGGAATGGGAAACATTGTCCCGGAGGTCTGGGACATTGTCCCGGGTATGGGGACATTGTCCCGGAGGTATGGGACATTGTCCTGTGTATGGGGCATTGTCCGGGGTAATTGTACATTGTCCGGGGGATATTGGACATTGTACTGGGGTATAGGACATTGCCAGTGGGGGGGTATGGGACATTGTCCTGGGGATATGGGACATTGACCTGGAGTATGGGACATTGTCTTGAGGTAATGGGACATTGTCCCTGGGTATGGGACAATTGTCCTGGGGTATGGGACTGTGGCCTGGAGTTGGGACATTGTCCAGGTAGGTAATGGGGAGTGACATTGTCCAGATGTCTGGGACAATTGTTTTCTGGGTATGGATCCTTGTTCTGGGTATGGGGGGAACATTGTCCTGTGGTATATGGGACATTTTCCTGGGGAATGGGACAATTGTCCTGGGGTATGACATTGTCCCTGGGGATTGGGACATTGTCTTGGGGATATGAACCATTGTCCTAGGGATATGGGACATGCTCCGGAGGTATGGACATGTCCCAGAGTATGGGATTGTCCTGAGGTTTGGGACATTGTCTGGGTAATGGACATTGCCCTCGGGTATGAGAATGTCCTGGGGTATGGGACATTGTCCTGGGGTATGGACATTGTCGATGGGGAATGGGACATTTTTCCTGGGTATGGGACATTGTCCTGGGGATATGGGGACATTGGTCTTGGGATATAACATTGGCCTAGGGATATGGGACTTGTCCCGGAGTAATTGGACCTTGGTCCTGGAGGTATGGGACATTGTCCTGGATGTTTGAATTGTCCGGGATGGAACATTGCCTGGGGTATGAGATATTGTCCCGGGGGTATGGGACATTGTCCTGAAGTATGGTACATGACCTGGGCTATGGACAAATTGTTCTGGAGGTATGGGACATTGTCCTGGAGGTATGGACCTTTATCCGGAGGTAGGTGACATTGTCCTGGAGGTATGGGACATGGTCCTGGGAGTATGGGGACATTGTCCTGGGGTCTGGGACCATGACCTTGTTAACATGAATATTTTTTTACATTTTATATTTGTTATTGCTGATAAGAATTTTATGTTTGAGCAATGTAAACCAAAACTGAATTGTGCATCTTCAGAAATGATTTGAGAACCATCACATAACATCGGACCTACTCTTTTTTTCGTTTTCTGTCAATTCTGGCAGCTGGAAAAGTAAATCTTTAAGATAATTCTACAGACTATCCTTCACTTTGAGCTATTCCTGCAAATTTCAAATATTTTTCAAATCACTGATAGTGTCTTTAACGATGCTTTGATGGCCATGGTTGTAAATCTTTTGTATATTGATTATCTATTGTTGTCAAGAGTGTATTTTACGCATCATTCTCTGTGTTTCTAGAAGTCATTAGAAGACAGAGGTGCACAAATTGTCAAGATTCTTTTTGTTTTTGTGTGCGGGTTATCTAAAATTGTATGTGTTCAGTGTATAATATTTGGTGCTTGGGGGTCTTTGGGGGTCCCCCCCCCCCCCCCTAAATAACCCGTAATGGAGACTGCTTCACGGGAAATAAAATTTTGGCATTTAATAGCTTGGTGTTTGAGATATGTTCTGGGGATACTTCCCAGGCTGTTACTTGAGTTATCAATATGCAAAGCATATGCGCTTGAAAGATCCTTATCATGAAAGGTTTAGATAATGGAGGTTTTTTCTCCACATTTCATAGCTTAACCCATACCCTCAACACATTTTATTTTTGTAAATATGGTTTGTCTAGTAAGTTGAAAAACAGCATAAAAAGTAGCTCAAAAGTTACTTTTTACTCCTGGTGACACTTTTGGTAATTAAAAAAACAGAGCAAATTGTCGGGTTTCAGGGATCATAAAAGCATTCACAAATGAAGTTGGTCTATGTCTGTAACATTAAAGGCAAGAATACCAGTTAGAATTTCATTCACATTTTATGAGTAATGCGGTTATATTTAATTTGGTGAGACAAAATTGGTAGTAGGCAGTTGACCTGGCTGGTGAAATATTTTATAAGTTCAACCCTAACTAGCTTGCAGAGCAGATTCTGTTAAGGTTGCTGAATTTGATTGACCCTTAAAGGTGCTTGTACCAATTTGTCTAGTTGGTTCTCTACTTGATAGAGAGCCTGGCCACTTGCAATACACCCCATCAAGTACCGTGGGAAAACAAATTGCGGTTTTTATGTAGAAGCAATAATATTGCCACAGCCCTTTCACTACTATGCCAATAGTGCTGGTAACTTAAAATGGAAGTTTTTGTTTATATTTGGAATGAAAGGAATTTGAGAGCTCAAATTTAAGGACGACAATGAGAAAAATTACGTCCTTCATCTTATATTAAAAGGCAATACTTCTCCGGGGTAAATCAGGGGGGTCACAAAGACGATCGAAATTGTGTCACCTTTTAAATATAAGGTAGAAAGTCAAGGATACTACAGTTGATTAATAATTTGTTGGACGGAATCGAACACACGCGAGCATGGACTGCACGAGCCAGGGAACACGACTAGTTCGCCGAAAGATAATTGGTCGAAGAATGCGCGGAACCTCCGCGTAGCTTAGTTTCGCTTACAAGAGGTGTGCAATCTCCTGTCCAAGTAAGGTTTAATCCGGGGAATCATGGTGGACAGTCAAATCTGTTGTCACATTGCCCAAGGGAGACGTTCATGTCTAGGCGAACTGAAGCTTGAAAATGCCGTCCAAAGTATCTTTTCAGGTAAAAATAAACCACCAACAGAAACGTGAAGGATATAAAATGAACAAATAAAAAAAGCAAAGGAGCGATAGGTAAATTAACAGCAAAAGGAGAAGAAATTTTCAATCTTAAATATTGCCCTAATTGCCGGCCTGCCCAGGACGATTTCTGTAATGTTGTTCTTGTGATTGACCTAAAGTGAATGGATTATTACTGACCGGAGGGCATTTTTTTGTAACACAAAAAATTGAAAGTCCAATTATTTTGTTCAATTTTCAGCCAAAAATAGTAGAAAAACCTGTGGGTTACCCCCTTATCAGTTGAGTATGAACATAGTTTATTTCATTCACAGATGTTGAACCTACTAACAATTTCCCATTTGTTTCATCTTATAGCATTGTTGTTTTTGAGTTAGAATGTTTTGCATAATCCAAGCTTAGCAAAAATAGGTTCCAGATGACCGCCGGTACCATGGGCAACCAATCACATGACCAATATTTTTCAATTTGTTTCAAATTCTGACAGTATAAGTAGTAGATAACATTTATAGCAAGAATTATCAGGTTTACTTTTTGCTGTTCATAACCAAAAAAAACCCTTAAATGCATTGGTTAAATAAAAATGGTGCACGGTGGGAGAGGAGATTGAAAACATCACCCACCCAAGTAAGCTCCACACAAGAACTTTTTAAACAGAGTCTGGCAACAGCGGTTCGCGATGACGTCACGGTGGTAACCGTTTTGCCACGGATCTGCAGGATCCGACTGTGGACAGTTGCCGATGGCTTAATCATTTCACGTTCCTTCATCATACTCATTTTGGAGTTTCCGCGGTTGGGAATATTACCAGAGACTTCGACAGCTAAGGACCTAAACAATGGCCCACAATGCAGCGGGACACACAGCAACCAGTTCTGCAATGTTTCGGCTAAGTCCGATGACGTATGAGATGGCAGCAACATATGGGCAGATGGATGGATGGCAGAACAATAATTTAACACAATCGTACAATGGCGGTGGCCCTGGGGGCGAATGAGAAACCACTGTGACGTTATCATAAACAGCTCCCAATATCCGCCCAATTCGCCGGGAACTGATTCCAAGCCAGAGAAAAGTGTTAAAAAAGTACTTTCTCTAGTTGTCTTCATCATCTCATAATAATAACAATAGTAGAAAAAACTGACACTAATCTCGTTGATATAGATGATAACAGGTCGATATTTTCGGATTTTTGCATATTTTTGTGATTTTAGATGCTATTTTTTTTTTTTTAACTTATAAAGTTTTATACATACAGTATATTGTACCTCTTCTTGATAAATGATCCTAAACTTTTTAAAAGAACGGTGAGCATTTTGAAGTGTTTTGGTTGAATAGCAGCGAGAGAAAATGCTTCCTTTTCAGGGTGCATGAAACACAAAAATATGCATTTTTACCGATATGCGAGGCGAACAACCACGCATTGGGTTCCACCTTATTGATCGGTCCGCAGTGTTGATTACCCGTGAGGCCTGAACAATTGAGGGGTTTCGGCTGTGAAGCAAAAAGCACATTTTACACCAAAATTTGTGATTTCAGGTCTATGTTTTAGGTATGGGGAAGGGGAAGCCGGACAAATGAAAAGAAGTTCGTTTAAATGATTCGTCAACCAACTGGTTTTTTCGCTATAAAAATTAACAGTTTTCAAGCGGAGAATGATAAGATTCAAAGCGGACCTTTGGAGGAGTGGCATAGAAGCGTCCGAACATCCCACATATCCCAAAAAAAGGGTTTGTTTATAAAAGGTCATAACATTCTGTGTTGCAATCGTATTCGTATGAGCACGTAATACGGATTTATAGATTTTGGTAAAAATACTGCTGTTTGTTTATTGGCAAAGGTCCACTTTGGCCCAACCTATCCCCCGCCACCACCACCACAAAAAGATTCACATTTTGCCAAAAAATCCACTCTTGCGCATCCCCATCCCTGAAAAAAATCCTAACTACCGATCTATTTTCCGATGTTTTTATGGAACAATGTACGTGCATGTAGTTGCTTCAAACCATCACTTAGAAAACAAAATAGCTAATCTGTTAACAGTAGGCCTATCTATTTAGATTCAGTTTTAAATATTTCAAGTCGGTGAAACTGGCAAATGAATTCTAGTTCAAGGATTTCAATGATGCCTTTCAAATGAAACAATTTGTCCAAAATATGTATATCATCATGAAGAATGATAGGGAATAATATACCAAAGGCAAACAAACACCTAAGCAAACAAATTGTTAAAGTAACGCGTACACACTAAACAAAATCGCCTTAGAACTTTTTTGTCCTTTTATGGAACGCTCAAGAATGGAACCTTCAAAAACGGTTCTTAAAAATTTGAAGAACCCCGCCACACAAAGGTTCCTAAGAGGACAAGTTTAGAACCTCTTTAGCATCTTTTTTTTCTTAAGTAAGGAGGTTGAAAGGGAGTAGAATCTTGAAAAATGGGGAAATCTGCCGAAAAAAATGACAGAAACATGCCCGTATTCTTCAGACCTGACTTGGGCCCGGGCACGGACGACAATACTGCTATAAGGAAACAGATCTTAAGGGTACCACCCGATCTCAGCCTCGACCCCATCCACTCACCACATGCATCAAAGCAAGATTTTGCCTTTAAAAAAAAAACCCTTGTATTTTTCTCATTTCCCCTGCCAACTATTTTGGTTGAAATTAATCCTATGATAATGCTACAAGCCTATATGGCTTGTTCGCGGTAAATTATTGTATTCCAGTAATCTTATATATTTACAATTATACTGCTCGCGATAAAATGGTGTTGTCGGATTCAAATGAAATTTGGCACAGATATGTTGGTGATTGTATACAAAATTGTATGTTGTAATCGGGTGGGGCACCATAAACAATGTCAAAATTTAATTCTGGCGACAAGTTAACTGCACACTCCAATTTCCTAACATTAGCCTAATCTGAAGTAAATTTGAAATATATGTTGTGTGTTGGGGCGCCCCCCCCCCCCCCCATATGAACGCATACTCATCATCTAAATACAATTACTGCGGTCTATCATATATTATAGAAGTAGCCAGTGATTAATGTGCGATCTATTAAGGCACATTTTACGAGAGAGGGGTCCCGTGTGTCGGCCATATGTAGAGACACACATATTCAGTATAATTTTTGTTTGGTCACCTTAATATCAGTTTTTTTTACAATTTAAAAACTCATCAAATTCACAAAAGCAAATCTGGGTAGAAAGTTGAGTTGCTGCAACAAATAGTTTCAAGATCTAAGACTTTTTGAGGGGTGAATGTTATACACTTTTTGATGGACACAATTCTCCCATTTTTGTCCATCAAAATGTAACATTCGCCTGAAAAACATAGTTGGGTTGTAAAAATTTATCTAAAAACAGGATTGTTTGAAAAATGTCTTGATGAATAAAGTGACCCTGACAATCATAATTATATATCCCCAAAAATCAAATCCTCTCACAACAAAGTAGTAAAAAAATCACCAGTTTGGTGCTAATGTGACTTTTGACGACATATTGTGTCCATCAAAATATGTAACATTTGCAGTAAGAAAATGGGAATTTTAGGTAAAAAATTACATTTCTTGCACCAAATTTACCTTCTTGGAGAGTGTCTTGGCTCAGAACTTTCCAATTAAACCTGGTAAAAATGCCAGAATTAATCTGATACTTGACTTACACATATGATGTAAAATCAGGAAGATGGGGACCCCTCATCGTAAAAAACATGCCTTACGGAAATATTACGCATATACAATGTCACATCATAATTACGTAGGAAAGATGGTGCTTTAGGTATATGTATCAGGATGATCAGTATACGATGCACTTAAATATGTAAAATAGGGAAACTGAGTATCCGTCTATTATATTTATATTCAATGTTGTTTCAACACTGTAAATCCATGTGTTGTCGGGGTCTGAACACGTATCAAACACTTGATTTTGTCTTACTTTTGAGAAGGTCTAAGCATTTAATTCTTGAATATTAGGTGTTCAGACGTTTAGATTCTAAACACATTTCCTTAACATGACGTGTATGTGTTTTAGATTCTAAAAGACGTCGCCATTGCAGACGTCATGTGTTTAGACACAATAAACGCTATCATAGTGTTACATGTAGCTTCTAAATGCCTTGGTGGCGCATTTAAACAGTGTTTAAAACGTTTAAGCATTTCACGTTAGAAATTTTCGTTGCTCTGATTTAGGGAAAATGGAGAAAACTATGCGAATTTTCATGCTTTAGTGATTTATAGGAGCAGTGGTCTAAATACCCACCTTGAAAAAAAGTATTTTTGATTTTGTGTTTGTGAACGCGTTTAGTCGCGCTTAAAAAATGTGACAAAATCTAAACACTTACGGTTTACAGTGAAGGTGTAAAAAAGGTACATAGGCCTAGGAATTTGCCTAAGGGGGAATATATCGTTGGAAGGGCTAAAAATGAAATCCACATATTTAAATCAAGGGAAAAATTACCTTCTATTGCTTTTTTTTCGACAAAAATCGGAGTCTTCCGTTTAAAAGAAAGTTATGTCAAAAATTGAACTTTCATGACTTGCATTCTGTATGTTTTCTCTGTTTTTAACTCTTATTATTTTAAATGTTTTTCACAAGAAGCTGCGATTTTAGTTTTTTTTTTCCACTTTTAAAAATTTATATCTCAAACCGTAATTTACCTTTTGAGCTCTAATTTTCCAAATTATCTTTAAATTCAAGCACTATTGTCTAATCATCGTGTAAAGTAAACTGTGTTTTCTAAAACATAAAAAAAATAAAAAACAGTGTTTCTAGACGTAATACCATATCTAAAAAGTCAATTTTAACGATATGGCCTCACTGCAACAGGAGTTCCTCAAAACATTTACCAGAGAATGGATAAAAACCAATTGGAGTATATAACTACACTATGGGGATAACTAGAATATGTGCCATTCAGCCCCATGGGGAACTGTCTCTTATTAATGGGGGTCATTGTGCACTGGTGGAAAATAATTATTTGTTTGATTTCTTGACTGTTATGTCAATATAAATACGTAGGCCTAAGTGAGTAGATCGGTAAAATTTATGTAAAAACATATTATTAGCATAATTTTTATTGCAGAGATACGTAGGCCGAAGTGTTTAGATATGGTCAATTAGTTAATACATATTATTACCATAATTTTATTGCAGTAAAGAATATTCCCCAACGGGTAAAAAAAACCTTTTTTTATATATATGAAAATATTGTATCAATGCTGCAGGAAGATGCAATTTAACACGCGTCACTGTGACCTTCAAAATTTTAGGAACTAGTGGTCGTTTAGTCTTTAGGAAGGCATAGGGAGCTCCACTACCCCACCCGCTTTCTCTCTCCGCCTATGTATTGCAGATCCAACTATATACCCTCATTTTCAGTCAACGATTTTTTTTTGTTTTATAGTAAAATTTATATACTTTTACACTGAGAGATTCCTGTTGTATTGTTACCCCCACCCCCGGAATTTTGGAAATACCGCAAATTGTGTTATGCAGTTAAACGTGAAAGTTTTGAGAGAACATCTATGGTGAGACACAGAAAATCTGCTGTAAGTTGTTACGGGATAACCGTGCTGTACTTGTTACCCGTGAAAGTTATATCTCACGTTGTATTTGTTACCGGGATACAGAAAATCCATGTTGTATTTGTTACCTTGGAAATGGATTACAGAAAATCCCTGTTGTACTTGGTTACCCCCCGGGATAAGCGAAAATCCATGTTGTATGGTACTGGGATAAACCTTGCTTACTTGTTCTTGGGGAAACTTAGTTAACGGATATCTCACTTTATGGATAACTATTTCTACTACTGTTTTTCTCTCACATTTATATTGGGTTACTGCCGGAAATTGGATTGTTTTATCACAGGGACTACGATAAAAAAAATTTATATCGAGAACATTTGCACCCCTACATAAATAATGTTAATTGTTATAAATTAAGGTCCATTGACACGGCTGAGTAGACCTTTCTTACTTTCTTACATTTTTCCGTACCTCACAGTAATCCTGATCATATCGCAACACCGATTTTTAAAGTGAACATCGTGAAGTGTTAATTTCAAGGATAATTACCCTAACTGACAGGGGCCTTCTCCTTTTTTTTCGCGAACGCGTTATCAAGATGCTGGAGTTGGATTTGACCCCGTTAAATGACGTCAGAGTAACAAGTTGTAAACAAAGCTCACACTTGGGCTAATAACCGCACGCACAGACTAGAACTCCATATATCTCTCCTTGTCGGTTTCTTATTCTTTCGGGAACTTGAATAAAGCTCTTCTGTTCTTGATTCTCTGTCCGGTACGGTCACCGCTGGTGCATCCGTCGACAATACAGCGCATTATAATCCGTAATTTTAAGCATAAATCCAGAAAAATTATGCCATATGAGACAACACGTACGACACATATCACGAGAAAGGGCAACTGTGTACGTATGCAAAAAACTGGGCCACGCGCACGGCCGTTCCACGATGACGATCAGGACGCGTATTCGCGGCGTATTTGTTACTCGGACGTCCTTTCTTCTGGTCACGGCTTGCCAGCCGCGATAAATCACTTTTCATTTGGGATTTCCTTGAAACTTGTCCAAAACACATGATATTAGGCCATTTTTATCAAATATCGGTTTCTTCTCAACTACTGCTTCATGCAGATTTTTACATTGATACCAATATCCTACATGATGAAACATTTATTTGCGGGTTAAAGTAGTTTAAAGCCTGTCCATAGGACCTTTTAATGCATAAATACGGTGTCCCGTTTCGTGACGCCGTTTAAATGGTTTACAGAGAATTTATACACAACTCTGATGATTTCTTGGTGCAACGAAGCCCGTGCACACTATTTCGGAGTCATTTTATTACCAAATTACTTGATTTACGCAAAATTTAAACTATTTAGCTCTATTCATTTAAGATCTTAAAATCAATAATTCAAAATTAAGGCGCACGAGAGATTTTTGAGGCTCCCAAATATTGTGTCATTATATACTTTCATAGAGATTTAGTCACTCAATAGATTTTCTTACTTGTATTTGGCTACAGAATGGTCTTTAAGTCTTAAAAGAGAAAAAAGGTGGATTTTGATTTGCTTATATTTCCATATAAACATAGGCTGAATTTCGTATTTGCTTCACTATACAATAGAAATTTTCACAATTTCTGTACCAAAGAACCATTTTCTCACAGCTTAATCCTTTCAGATGGGATGTTTTTGATAGCAAGCTTTACATCTGGGGGCAGAAACAGTACTTTCAATTTTTTAATAAGGGCACTGATATGTGAAAGCTCTCTTGTCCCTTTAAGTTTTGAACAAAAATATTTTCAGTCATCCAATG
>JAMKCH010054428.1:0-10537 GCA_023653785.1 Ophioderma brevispina | reverse complement strand
AATTAGGCGAGCAGAATTAATTTCTGCGAGACAGAAATTGAGCTAGTTCATGACCGTATGGCAATGATAATTACGGAGCATAGCGACGATGGGTAAAACGCAGTCGGTTATATACATACGGAGCATAATAGGGGGAAGAGGGGAGGGGGAGGGGGATAATGAATTCAACGGCCATACGGGGGTGCCTCCCCAAAGGTTGTTTTTCACAAAAAAAATCATTAACATTGGTCCCATTTTCTGGCAAAAAAATCATGGCTAAGGGTTAACAATTTAGAAAAGAAAAAGGAAAAACCACTCTGTAAAATACCCTTTTTGAAGGCAGAAAGAAAACCCTAGACATGGATACAAATTGCAAAATTTTCGGAGGGAAAAAAAATCGGATGGTGTTCAAACGCATAATTGATAAGCTGCATAATTTAATTTACAAGCTGACAAGTGCATAACTTGATAGTGATAATCTGTAAATGCATAATTGGCATAATTACAATAAAATGCATAAGTGCAAAGCTATATAATCGGCATAAGTTACTAATCTGGCATAGAGGCAAACCCGCATAAGCGCATAAGTGCATAAGCTGCAAGTGCATAATTGCATATAAGAGGCATACGATGCGTAGATGCATAACTTGTGCATAGGCTGCATAAGTTGCATAACTTGCATAAGATGTATAAGTGCATAAGATGCATATGCAGTTATGAGCTTCTGCACTAGTAGCAGCTATGCAGATGATGCAGCTTATGCACTTATGCAGATTAGGCACTAATGCAGCTTATGCAAGTATGCGCCTTATGCACTTATGCAGCTTATGCTGATTATGCAGCTTATGCACTTATGCAGCTATGTAATTATGCAGCTTATGCAGATTATGCACTAATGCAGTTTAGGCAATTATGCAGCTATGCATATTATGCAGCGTATGCAACTATTGCAGCTTATGTAGATTATGCAGCTTATGCAGATTATACAATTATGCAGATTATGCAGCGTATGCAATTAGCGTTTTACACCAGCCGGAAAAAAAAATCGTCAACTAGGCCATTTTTTTTACCTAAATGCCATTAGAAATGTATGGGTTATAGAGATGCATCCATTACGCTTACAATCCTGACTTGACATGTTTCTTCTGCCTTTTTCCACCATTCTGCTTTCTGCTCATTCTACTTTTCTGCCTTTTCCACCAATACATACGGCTATTCTCGATGCTTGCAGTCCTTATGCTCTTATCGCTTTATGCCGTATATAACGGATATTCTAATGTCCCGCTTGGCATGCGCTTATGCTTTTATGCGCTTATGCTCATGTATACGGTTATTCTTATGCTATGGAGGTCTTATGCCTCTTATGCGGATTATGCAGTTTACACTAACGAACCCCCCCCCCCCTTCACAGAAGCCAGGAGCACAAAAACGTAAACGTGTCACACCAACGACGATGTCTAAAGGAATTCTCAGGCGCACCGCCATCATGGGCTCTACTAAAATACTGTATAGCGCCATCGTCATACGGCTGCAATTTTTAGTTATCTCTGTTAGTTTGGAGTGCTTTTTTCGTATATTTAAAGGGGGGATATAAAGTTTCATCTTGCATATATGGCTTCACCCCCAAAAAACCTCTGTAAAGTTCCAGCCGATATTTCAATCCGTTTGTGTGAGACCTAAAAAACGTGATTTGTAAGCCATAGGCCCTGATGTGTAAAAATTAATAATTGGTCGACCAAAATGGGGCACATTTTCGCCATAATTTCCAAACCAAACCATCCTTTGGAAGAATTCACAGGGTAAATCAGGAAAAATAGTAGCTTATTATACAAAATTGTTGAACCACTTCCGGTAAATGGGGGGCTTCTGGGGGACGATGTGTATCGCGATCGGGACCACTGGACCTTTTTTAAAGGTGCATTGGTTCCAGACGATGTTGTGTATTGTGTTCTCTACTTGATAGAGGAAGCCTTAGAACGGTTGAACATACACCCCATCAAATTACCGTGGGAACAACCTTGCGGTTTTGATGGTAGACGCAATAATGCATGCCAGGGGAGGGGATCAAGGGTGGATTATGATGCCGGTGAACATGGACTTCCGAAAGGCCACCTAAACAAGTATTTCCACGACTCTAAAAAAACATACCCTAAACAAGCATTTTTTGTCTGTTTTGCTACCATAAAACAAGTATTTTTGTCAGTTTTGCTACCTTTCTTAAACAAGTGAATCAATGATTTGGTGTTTTTGATAATATACCCTTATTACTGGCTGTCATGGTGCTACTCTAAATTACAATATTTTTTATGATTGTTGATCTCGGAGTACATAACAATTTCAGGGGGTTACGAAAAAACATACCACTTTTCCATATTTTTGCTGTTTTGGACACAAAAATCAATGTACGCGCGTTACATCCGCATGTTAAAAAAAAGATAACCTTTTACGCGTTTATTGTTCACGCATCATAATAACCTTTGACTACAAGTGCCCCCCCCCCCCCGGGAATGCAATGTGCAAAAGGCCCTATTCAATACTGTGCTAATATTGATGGTTAACCACTTTAAAACGGGGGTTTTGGTTTTATATCTTGGGAATGAAATGATTTGAGGCTCACATTTCAGACGACAATGAGAGGAAAAATACGGCCTTTCTCTGATATCCAAAATCGATACTACTTCCCGGGTACATCAGGGAGGGGTCCCAAAGACGATCGGAACACGCACACTTTAAAGATCAAATCGCGTACCGTAATTTATTGTTAAAATAGTTGACATGCAGTGACAAGCAATTTCTCATACACAAAATGATCCATGTTTAGAAAAAACGCATCTTTTTTGGCACTCAAAACGTCTTTATACAGGCATCTCCGTTCGTTCGAAACCAACTTTTTTTTTACGTTTTAATTTTTTTGGAATCAAGTACAACCATCAATTGAAAAATGAGATAGTGATATAAATGGCTCCCGAAACAAGTTTGCACACAGCGAAGAAAAAGTGAAAAATGGTGTTTTTTGCACCAATTGGTTTCCCTCGGAATGCGATATATTTCGTTATAGGCGCATTTTTACAGGGACTATCAGGGGTTACACGAAATGAGGCGGAAGGATTTAGAGGTACCCCCTTTGGACACCAACTTTTTTTTCAGTAACCATCAACCTAAAAAACTTTCACTTTTTATTGTTCGTACGTCTCTCCAAAGTAATGATGATTAGTGTTCCAACAAAGGTCGAACACTGGAATGTGTTCCTTTTCGAACAACTAGAAAAAGTAACCATTTTGGATCGTGCTTAACACTATAAAATCCATTGATAAGCAAATAAGTTGTTTAATTTAAGGAAGCAGCAAAATCAAGTTCGGACTGTGATGATAAGCGATTGATAGTGAAATTTCAATTCCTAACAACAAAACCACCCCCCCCCCCCCCTTCAGTATCGAGCCGATTATGGCTGCAATTGGTTGTACGTGTAGTTGCGAAGGATTTTTTTTGGTGTGAATAAAAAATTATATCGGTCAATAATAATCGTATAAATAAGGCTACTCTCTGTATTATACTGTGTAAGTAATTTCTTATATTGAAATCACAGGTCATCATTTTACAGTTTGAATAATCTGCTATTGTCTACCACAAGTCTATTGTCATTCTACAAGTGCAGTTATTGTGGTTCAATAGTTCAAGCCTGCATTATTTATTTCAGACTTTTGAAGGGCCACACAAGGGCGTTTCAGTAACCTGACCCACTGACACACTTTTTCCGGACGAAATATGATTCCGAAACCCTTACGGAAAAAGGACAGGTTTATTTCTGTGTTTCGGAAACTCCCCTATACAACACCAACATACAAGCATGCTTGTTTTCTTGATGTGCGATTACCTTCAGATTTAGTCCAGGCTACAGACAGTGACCTTGTTCTATCTGTTATTTTTTATATAAGTTTTTCATTTTCCTAGATGATAGTTTTTCCTCCTGTAAGTTAGGTATCGATGATGTCAGACGATAAACCTTGAACATTTTCGAGGGAAACGCAAAAATTCAAAATGGCACCAAAACCACTAAAACTAATATGTTAAGTACTCAAAAGTTGTGTTTTTTTTGGCCTGTCCAGTCCAAAACACAATGTGACCATTAAAATTTATTCTTGAACCACCTAATAAGAGGATTCAATATGACCGCCAAACAACAAAGCATCTGATAATTTATATCTACTTTTAGAATGGTAACTTGGTATATATACCAATGCTGTTTCAAGCAAAAAAACTCAATATATTAAGTGAAGCAATTCTGAATACAGTTCACAATTGCTAATCAACTCAAATCATAACCCATTCAAGAGGCTCCAAATGGCATAATTCATTACTACCTAAAGGCACGAGCTGCCATGTTTGTGTTATAAAACTGCTTCAGAGCAATTTAAATATCATACATTCAATCAAAGTGGATTGATATCTGCCAAGATGGCCCTCCAGATAGGTGTTCCAATAGGCTTCCAATGTCAGTCAGTAAAGGTCAGTAATTAATTCACGCTATAGGCTAAAATAGATCATTTTGTGGTTTTAGTTGGCTTGTCACTTCCAAAAATCCAGTAAGGCTATCTTAAGTGTAATTGAGGCGTATTAATCAATACTCCAACATAGGATGCCATGGAAGCCTAACCTACCAAAACAAAGAAACATATTCTCTCACAGACTTTGTGAATCGGATTTTAGCGATTAGTAGTGCATATTTTTCAGCCATATTGGACCCCATTTTGGATGCATGTACATGTATCGATTCCTCAAATTATCTAATGATGTGTACATTGATCTGAGTGCCTTACATGGGAGATACACAAACATTGCAGTAACTAGGTTAGAACAGCTACAATTATAGCCATTCTTAGAGTATCGGAAGCCACTTGGGATCCTATAAATGACGGAATTTATTATCACATTTTTTAAAATATGTCTATGATTTTTAATAATTTCTTGACGGACACCAAAACATCAGATCGATACAAATCCAACCTGAAGTGCAAAAATAATAACGATCAAACACTGTATTGTCGTGGCGGCCATATGAAATTCCTTGATTACGGGTTACATAATCAAATGTTAATTGGCCACAATGAATGTTTAAACAAGACAGGATGAAAAATCACACTTGTGAGTGAACAGAGGTGGAATGTTGTGTTTTGTGGCCATTTGATTTTTTGCGTTGTAACAAAAATGCTTCAAGGTTGCTCGTGGCAATCCATCGGATTCAGAATCAGCATAAAAAAAAACTGGTTTAGAAACCGTTGAAAAACATTAATATCTAATAAACAAAGTTGATATTATGGTATCAATGAATCTGTAGGCACTGGACTATTATCCAAGGTAACTAGGAGCGGGAGCACGGACCTGGTCAAACATCATCGTTCATGCCCACTACATCTAAGCTTAGTAGTTAGTATGGACCACTATTATCAATGCAATGTAGTTTAGTACTCTCAACACGGTCAATAGTCAATTGTGTTATGGTACTTTTAGGGGTTGCAAATGCAGCCAAGTACTTTGTTAGGGTAGCAACTGTGTAAATGATACGTTTAGAGGTGCAAAATGCAAAGCTTGAAATATGTGTTTAAAGTGCATTCGTGATTCCCGCACCTCTGTTTATTCATTGTTCACTAGATATCCTTGAGAAAAGCTTATTCACAAATTTGTAGCTGATCCCGACTTTGCGGTTTGGGTTATGAGCAAATGCTCGTTTCCACGGTCCCATAGGACGACTGGGCTCGAATTCTACTCCGCCCCCCCCCCCGTGTCGCCGGTGCTGCCCGCCGCTGTGCGTGTTCCGGGGCAGTGGCCCGTGGTGCTGGTCGTGCGCAGACGAGCAGAACGCGATGTTGCACTGCCCCGTCGGCGGAGGATTTTGCCCGACCCCCCTATAGCATGAGTCACCTGCGCGCTCGATTACACAAAAGTCAAACTTTTTAGGTAAGGTAAGTCGGGGGGGGGACGAGGTTGTGGATCACGACCTGCCCCTTTAAGGTGCTTTGTGAATGACTGGTCACACATGAGTAACCTTTCCCTCTTGTGTCGCTTAATAAGAAGGGTAGCACAAAAACAGGGAGTGGTTACCAAGTGGGGCAGCACCTTCGGGAACTATTAGAATTAGCCGTTGTTAAGTAAAACCATGAATAATTATGAAGTTAAGTACAGAAAGATTCAAGGTTTCAGTTTGTATTATTCCCTTCAAAAAGAGCCTAATTTACATATGCTGGGTACCAGATGGTTCCAATATGTGGTGTTAGTTTGGCCTGATATTCAATGTTGCGAAATAAAAAAAAAAAAAAATATGGATATTAATTACCAAAAATATTGTAATGAGCTTCAAACTTCATAAGCTTGACATACGGTTAGCCTGGGCTAGGCAGCATGTTACCCAAGTCAGGCGGGGCTTGTACATATGTTACAACACTTATGTTCCATATAACTTTAATTACACATTATATTTAAAGAATGCAAAAGGCTGGGTCCTTGTATACAACAAAAACTATAAAAGCACCATTTAGTCATTTTTTAGTCACGGACGGGAGGAAAATGGCGTTTACACGAGAAAACACACGAGGGAGTTGATTCTTACGGAACGCAAACTGTTTGATTCGATCTGTAACATTTGTTGATTTTAAGTTACGGCAAACATAAAGTTAGCCTACAAATTACATTGAATGTCTTAGCCTCTAATTAAAGTCCATATCTGTTTTGGGGTATTACGTTTTTTTATTGTGTAAAATATATCTCTATTATTCCAAGGCTTTTTTTCTTAAAGTAGATTTGTGAGGCAAATTGAAGAAATTTCATATTTTGGGGTTTGAAAAGGTGCCAATGCCGCTCTTTAATATATACCTGTTCTGTTCTGTTTGTTTTCAAGGGCCAATGAAAATGTGGACCTCTAAAATCAGCCTAGTAGAAGTGTAGTTCTCCACCAGGCTTCGGTTAATCTGGATGGTCAGTGAATTTTTCACTGACGGTCATTTATGTTTTGTGTTGTGTTGTGGTTTAGAGGTTTACGCCGAATTCTTTATGCATTTAATTACCCAACACCTTTGAGCTTCTTTCTTCATGTTCAGATTGATTCGGAATAATATTCCTCCACAATTAGATCCACACTTCTTGGTTAGCGAGAAGAACATCGCCTAAGGTTGACATAGGCGTCGTAATCCGAGGGGGGTGGGGGGGAATATACCCGCAATATTTTGATGAGGGGGGGGGGGGGTCAATACGATTCGTACCCCCACAATGTGATGCTGTTCATGTTTTCTTGACCCAAAAATACCTGATATTTTTACCATAATAGTTTCAAAAATTGGTAAAGTTCCGCGGCTTCCGCGCAACGCGCATTTTGTTCTATTAAATTATATTAAAAGGAATTAGCTCTTCAATGGCAAGTTTTAAGCACGCTTTACGCGCACATGTGCTAGTAATGGATTATTTTCAGCAAACCCCGTTTCATTCATAAATTTTCATCAACCCCATCCCCCCTCACCAATGTCCAAAGAGAAATTTACGCATTGAAGGTTGAATTGATTGAAGGCTATATAGATATAAACATTTTATCCCCAATCTAAAACACATGTCTCAGTTGGTAGAGCATCGGACTCGTAAACCGAAGGAGGTCCAAGGTTCAAATCCTGGATGCTGTTAGCGAAATTGTTGACTTAGGTAACTATTAATAATTAGAACTATTTTGTGCATATTTACTGTTGAAAATTAACCCAGCATAAGGCAATGTATATTAATGAGTTAACTTCTTGAAGGAAATTCGAACCAATGTTAACATCCAATATATTTATTTATTTCATTTTGTGTCGTCTGCAAGAGGCCTCGAGGATATATAAAAATGTGGTAAAACTGTTATCCCTAAGAAACTGCAGTAAACACGTTAAAGACACTATCAGTGATTTGCTAAATCAGAAAATCGAAAAAAAAATCAAAAATCAGATTTTTGCATGTATGTAACAAGTACAGGTATCCTAACATACCCTGCAAATGATAAGACCAGGAGCAACCTAATAAGGACAGAATCGGAAATTTTAGTCATTACTGTCCGTTCGGACACTTACTACAACACGTAATTGAATGGGGAATCGTATCATGGAACACTGCCTTTTTCTTCCTTTTCTGTCAATTCTACCGCTGGAAGAGGTAACTTATGAGAATTCTACAGACTTATCCTTCACTTTAATTTGAAGCTGTTCCTGCAAATTTCAAATATTTTTCAAATCACTGATAGTGTCTTTAACTCAAAACATAATTGCTCGCTATTTCCAGTCCACATACTTGCGCACATTTGCACTTAGATTTGGTCCTTGGATAGTGCCATACAAGTTAGAAGTTAATAATAATAATAATAATAATAGATTTAATATAGCGCCAAATGCAGGTGCCTCTAGGCGCTTAACAAATTTTTAGACAAAATAACTCTACAAATGAAATTTTACTATCATTTAAAAAACACCATGAAATATATGTAAACTTATAACTACTGTAGAAATATACCGTAATTACTATACTTGAAAAACTATTTGGACATAAAATATTATCAAATATACAAAATGTCATACAAAAATGTGCTAAAAACTGTCGGAATGTGACCAGCACATGACAGAAGTAAAAAAAAATACATTGCGAGATTGTGACAGGAAATGCGTCCCAGGAGAGAAGTTACTAGCACTAGCACTCTCAGCAAGATCTTCAGCATCTTGCTCCCATTGATGGCAAATATTGGGCTGGGTTTATTGCACACAAATGACGAGATTATGACTCGCACAATAGTTAAAAATCACTGAAACAAAATGAAAAAGTATGACGCAGAGTAGAGTAACTCTTTTTTTTTTTTTTTTTTTTATTGAAGGCTATATAGATATAACATTTTCCCCATCTAACACATTGTCTCAGTTGGTAGAGCATCGGACTAGTAAACCGAAGGTCCAAGGTTCAAATCCTGGATGCTGTTATTGAAATTGTTTGACTAAGGTCAGTATAATAATTATAACTATTATGTGAATATTTACTGTGAAAATACCCAGTCAATAAGAGCAATGTATATTAATGAATTTCTTCTGGAAATTTCGCACAATGTTAACATCCAATATATTTATTTATTTCATTTTGTGTCGTCTGCAAGAGGCCTCGAGGATATATAAAAATGTGGTAAAACTGTTATCCCTAAGAAACTGCCGTAAACACGTTAACTCTAAACATAATTGCTCGCTATTTCCAGTCCACATACTTGCGCACATTTGCACTTAGATTTGGACCTTGGATAGTGCCATACAAGTTAGAAGTTAATAATAATAATAATAATAATAATAGATTTAATATAGCGCCAAATGCAGGTGCCTCTAGGCGCTTAACAAATTTTTAGACAAAATAACTCTACAAATGAAATTTTACTATCATTTAAAAAACACCATGAAATATATGTAAACTTATAACTACTGTAGAAATATACCGTAATTACTATACTTGAAAAACTATTTGGACATAAAATATTATCAAATATACAAAATGTCATACAA
This sequence comes from Ophioderma brevispina, assembly GCA_023653785.1. Taxonomy (NCBI): domain Eukaryota; kingdom Metazoa; phylum Echinodermata; class Ophiuroidea; order Amphilepidida; family Ophiodermatidae; genus Ophioderma; species Ophioderma brevispina. Next base: position 1,016 of record JAMKCH010054428.1, on the reverse strand, counting down.
AAATGTGCTAAAAACTGTCGGAACGTGACCAGCACATGACAGAAGTAAACAAAAATACATTGCGAGATTGTGACAGGAAATGCGTCCCAGGAGAGGAGAAGTTACTAGCACTAGCACTCTCAGCAAGATCTTCAGCATCTTGCTCCCATTGATGGCAAATATTGGGCTGGGTTTATTGCACACAAATGACGAGATTATGACTCGCACAATAGTTAAAAATCACTGAAACAAAATGAAAAAGTATGACGCAGAGTAGAGTAACTCACAGGTAATTAATCACATGCAAATGCAAGATGAAAAAGATGCGTTTTGAGTTTAGATTTGAAAATGTCAACAGAAAGTGATTCGCGAATAGTGATAGGAAGCTGGTTCCATAGTTTGGAAGCGGCAACCGAAAACGCCCTTTCGCCGTAATATTTCGTCGATGAATACACTGGCACAGTTACCCCTTCAATGGGGTCCAATGGTGAAAATAAGCAGATTAGAAAAGCCCGGTTGCCAAAACAATTTATGTGTACTTAGCATTCCATCATGAAATACCCATGGACATCTGCAGTTGTGCTAAATACCAGTTTTCTGTCTGGTGTCAGGGTAGGACACGATCTGCTCGATTTGGGCATTGAGGATTTGCATGTCTAAGAAAAATGATGCTCCGTGACAAGTCTGTTTCGCTGAGTTATTGATCAGTGGACCATATCTTGAAAACCATTCAACAAAATTGAACAATTTTTTCAGGCAAGATGCCCAATTACCCATTCTTTATGATAAAATAAAATTCACATATATCAAATTAAAAAAGTGGAAATGCATCACTTTCATTTTGGTATTTTCCTTCTACAAGACAACTTTTTCACTTCTTCATAAGCATATTTGTTTATTTTTACTGGCAAACACCTTTTGTTATACACGTTATCATATGGTACTTTTTACTGCGCATATATGTGTACCACATTAAAACGAAAAATCTGATTAATCTCAAGCTTATGGAATTGAGCATTTTAGGTGGCAATCTTTAA
>JAMKCH010054427.1:0-10192 GCA_023653785.1 Ophioderma brevispina | reverse complement strand
AATCTCTCTTTGCACCTTAATAAAAATAGGCCTCAAATTCTTGTCTTGCTATTAGGATTGGAAAAAGTAAATGATTTTCCATACCCTTGAAAAACCCTTGAGGCATAGTTTAAACGCAGTTGGCTGACATTGAAACCATCCACATAGGACTGCATGGTGGTTAACCTTTGGCCTCCCGTCACATGTTAATGAGAACTACAATCTTTGACAAAAGTATTGACACACCTTGTGAAAATTTGCCTTTTTACACTCTGGCAAATTTGACCATTTGGAAGGTATGAATTGAATTTTTTTTATTATCTAGCTTGAAGCTTTTTGCTATCTATATAGCCCCCCCATCCCCCCTCCCCACCAATCATTGTTGGGTGCTGTTAGGCACACAGGTGCCTACAGGTGCCGCATCTGTAGGGGCTCACAGGTGCCCATCGTCATTTTTCACATTCCCATTCACGGACCCCATTGGAAAAGTTTGGCAATTCAATCAGCCGACTTAATGGGTTCCTGCTAATTTGACTGTTGTGACGTATGTACTGGTGGCTTTTTGATTTTGTTTTGTATAACTTTAAAAGTTTTCTTTTGTTCGATTAGCCGAATAATAACAAACCACACAAATACTGTAACACAATTTCAGGGGGTTTCAACTTTGTTCCGGGGGGAGGGGGGACAATTTTTTTCCGTACGGTAAGAAAAGTGTCCAACACTTTTGGTCCAAGATTGTATTTGTGCATGAAAAAAGGTATGTATGGCTTGTTTAGTGTTAGTAGAGGAGGAGCACGGACCCAGGTAAAACATCGTAGTTAGTATGGACCCTCTATATCAATGCTCGGTTAGTTAGTACACTCAAATTTTGGTGTCACGTTTTCAATAGGGGGGGTCAACTTTAAAATGTATTCATCATGTTGAAATGTAATGCCATATTGTCCATCTGTCATAAGGATTCCAGAAATGTATAGTTTGTTACCTCTATGACAATGTGGTTTGGGATTATAGGGTAAAAATGGCTAAAATGGTAAAAGTGGTCAAAATCAAGTTGCTCCAAATTTTGGTAAAAAAATGAAAGGAAGTTCTTCATGTTAATTGTCAAATAAGGAATAGTTTGTATTACTATCCTGGGCAGAATCTATACACTGGCTAATTTATTAACACAACAGTCGGGAACGTGTTCTTGCATGTGTTCCACAGGTGTTTTCGGAGCACACTTGTAGAACACTTGCAGAAGGTGTTCAATTATAACAGAATTTGTGAACCCCTGCGGAACATGTCTTAGGTGTTCTGGATGCGTTCTGGGTGTGTTCTGTAGATTTGCAGAACACATACAGAACACCTAAAACTGTTCTGCAGAAGTTCAAAATCTGTTACAATTGAAACGTTCTGTGAAATGGCAGTTTGGAGTTATCATATTATGTTTTTGACAAAATAGGTTTCGGGCAACATAATCCAATTGGTTGTTGACCTCTTGACCCTTATCTCGTAGTAAACATGAACATTAATCAAAACTTTTTGGGATTCCTCTTACCTCAGGCAATATTTGCAAGTATTTAAAATATAATCAGATAACTTTTAATGTCGACCCCGTTACAAATTTAGATTGACCTTTCTTACCATTTAGTCATTTTTACTTTTTTACCCTAGGTGGTACAAACTATACATTTTTGGAATCCTTATGATTAAGATGGACAATATGCATACATTCAACATGATTGGGGCATTTTAAAAAGTTTGACCCATGTGTAACCTGAACAACACAAAACGGTGCGCCTGCAAGGCGGAGTGTGCCAATATCTCTGTCTTTGGCGGTTGGGCCAGACTCCCCATATTATGTTTGCTGAGGGGGGTTCTTGCTATTCACCCGCACACAGGTATGTTTGCATTCCCAGCATATGCCGGACCCATTTATACTCCTGGGTGGAGGGAGGCAAAGGAGGGTTAAAGTGCCTTGACCAAGGGCACAACACATTAGTACGCGGGTCGAACCCAAACTAAATGCATATTAGGTGCAGGCTTGATCCACTGCACAACATGTCCCTGTTAAACTTAAATTGACCCCTAATTGAAAAAGTGATACCACAATTTGAGAGTACGAACAATGGTGGTTAAAACCTTCTGATTTGGGGGTGGGGGGGGGGGGGGGGGGGTAAACAAATTCCTTAAATAGGCCCCTATGATATTCTGTTCCCTGCTATATAGGCCTACCTTAAGGAAGAGTCCATTGGATTTACATGAAAATTCCGGGACTTTTCTTTAAATGAATGTCAATTTGTGGTAAAGGATGTATACCAATTACGGAACAGGTCAACTTTGAAGGCTCAACCAAGCTATCAGACACCTTTTGGACCTCTTACTGCACAAACTTATGTCCTCACATTTGCTAAGTTAATTAAGTAAAATCAATAGACATCAGGGTTTTTAATGTTTATATCAAGTGATTCTATATAGGCCTCAGTATAGGAGCCTCTAACTGGGCCTTAACTGTCAATTTTTTGGTCATTGTTTGGCGATGTGTTTCTCACTTGTTCCTACTTTCACCTATTTCCATTACTCCTTTCTCCAATGGTCCAATGCCCCATTATCCCACCATTGTCCATGAACCCATTATTCATCATTGTCATGACCACCAGTTGTCTCCCCATTACATGTCCATGATCCATGTCTCCCCATTGTCTGACCCCATCATCCATGACGCCATTGTCCATGACCCCCTCTGTCCATGAGCCCTTTGTCCATGACCCTCTTTGTCTGACCCTTTGCCCATAACACCCCCTTTGTCATGTCCAATTGTCCTTGAGACTTTCACCCCATTATCCATCATGTCCATAGACCCTATTGATGAGACCCCAATTGGTCTTGAAGAACCCATTGTATCCATTACCCTTTTCCCTGACACCCTTTTCCATGGCCCCATTGTCCATGATCCCACGATCCCCTTTTTGTTCATGACCACATTGCGACCCCTTGTCCATGACCCTGTTGTCCATGTTCAATGTCCATGACCCCCTTTTCCATGACCCATTGTTGTCCATACGCCTTTCTCTATGACTCCTTTGTCCTACCACTTTTGTCTGCCCAAATTGTCCATTGCCCTTGACCTTTTTCCTCCCCATGTCATGACCCTTTCCATCCCCTTCCTCATGTCCTTACCTTTTTGTCTCACTACTACATTTGCCCTTACTATATTTTACTACATTGTCCCGCTTAACCCTTGTCCACTTTAATAAATGACCTTATTTACCCCTCATTGTCCCATGATCAGATTTGTCCTGAACCCCTTTGTCTATACCCTTGTCCATGAACCCCTTTGTCTATTAACCTTTTCCTGAACCCCTTTGTTCTCCCCCCTTGTCCCCTTTATACATGACCATATTTTCCTTTTCTCCATTGTCCATGACCCCAATTGTGCCACGTCTTGACCCTTTTGTAAACCCATTGTTGTCCATGGCCCCCTCTGTCCCACCCTTGTCCATGAGCCTGTTGTATCCATTACCCTATATAAATGCCAATTTTCCTATGTCCATGATACCAATTCCATGAACCCCATTGTCCATTGAAAATTTTGTCTATGACCCCTTTGCCCATGACCCCTTTTGTCCATGGCAACAGTTTTGGCAACCATTGGTCCATGGTAACCATTGTCCATGACCCCCCTTTGTCCAGGGCCCCCCTTGTGTCCATGACCCTTTGTCCAGGGCCCCATTGTCCATTGCACCATTGTCCATGACCCTTGTACAGGGACCCCTTCAATGAGACTTGTCCAAGGACCTATTATCCATGAACTCTTTGTTTAGTGCCTATTGGACCATGACCCCTTTTTGCTCCAGGGTACCATTGTCATAACCTTTTGTCCAAGGCCCCGTTGTCTATGACCCCTTGTCCAGAGCCCCATGTCCACGACACCATGGTCCATGACCCCATTGTCCCCTAAATGCCCCCTCTTTGCCCATGGCCCATTGTCCCCCTTGTACATGAATCTGTTGTCCATAACCCCATTGTCAATGACCCATTGTTCATTGACCCCAACTGTCCCACCTACCTTTGTCCAATACCCATTTGTCCCCTTTTGTCCATGACTTAATTTGTCCCCCCTTTATCCTGACTATTGTCCCCCTTTTGTCCATGACCCATGTCTCCTTGTCCATGAGCCATGTCCCTCCTTGTCAATGACCCTATTGTTCCTCCTTTGGCCCATGACACCATTGTCCACAAACCGATTGTCCGTGACCCATAAAGCAGCTAACTATTTTTTCTGAATTCCGCTTGTAAAACTTTAGGGCTCAAGAAGTTTAGCTTGGCTGTTATGAATGAAAAAGTACCCCTATTTTGACCAATATTAATTTTACATGGTACTCTATGGGATTAAACATTATATTTTTAGCTCTCACATCAAAAAATGGTTTGAAATATCAACAAGAAAAACTTACAGGATGGGGATTTTGGGGTGTGAAAGCCATCTATCCGATTGAAAACTTTACATACTTAAATAAATTGGGTCATCCCCCTTTTTGGATTTTTTTTTTTTTTTGTTCCTAAGACCCTCTTTGGAAAATAAAATCAGTTCCAAGCACAAAGTTTGGAAATTAGAGCCATGGCATCCCTACCGGAAAAAAATCAGACCCCCCGGTCTAGTCTACCCAACCCCCCCCCCCCCACAAATAAAATTGGACAAACATTTCGGTTTACTGTATTTTGCGAAACGAAACGAGACGGCCCAGTGGATTACATGCTTTATTCAGTCATGCCTGCCAAAAGTGCAAAAAGGAATATAAATCGTGTAATCCCAAAGGGCATTCTGTTTCGTTTCATGTGGCAAATACAGGAAGCCAAACATTTCGATTTCTTCAAATGGCCCTAACATAAATTGATATGTTTTTAATTAAAAGCAAAATCAGATATGCCAAAATTAGAGAAGAAATGACTGTTCAAAACTTTAAGAATTGCTCATTTGAAACAAGTCATGATCTAAGAATATAAAATAGAAATTTTTAATTACAACAGCTCAACATAAAATGAGTCTTAACTGTAGTCGGGGTTTAAAAGCGGTTAGTCCTACATGAGTGGACCCTTTCCCTTTCAAAATACGTGAAAGTTCAATGTAATGGGTGAGCAAATTCCTCATTGATGGGCCGTTTTGGCCATGCATGAGGAATTTTCTATTTTGTGACAGCCACATTTTTAGAGTTCTGTTGAGGAAAAAAGTTCCACTCATGTAGGACTAACCCTGGTTTAAAACCCAGGACTAAGTTAGACTCCTTTTCAGAATTCATACATAACAATTCAGAAATAACCCTTAAGCCCACAGCGGGGGTGATTCTCAGCTCCAAGATTTTGGAAAATGAAAACATGGTATTATAATTATACGTCCAAAAATCAGCATTTTCGTTGACATTTTTGCTTGTTAGTGTTAAACAAAATGGCGACGTCTAAAAGTGGAAGTGGGATTTCTTGGCCGCCACCGCGGATCTGCAAAAGACTTTGTCAAATTTGTTTTGGCATGATACAATAGAAAACATGATCATACAAAGCACACACCACTTGTGAAACTAAAATGGACCCAAAATATTTGGGTTGACAGGTTAGATTATGATTAGAGTCTGTGCGGTGTATGTGTGTGTGTGTATGTTGTGTGTGTGGTGCCATTTGTTGAGAGAGAGTGTGAATGGGTGTGAGTGCGAGGCGTGCATGGGTAAACGGATGGTACCATATGGGTCCTAATAAAGACCCTCTTAAACTTAATCTAAAAAAATGCTTTTCACTAAAAATTAAGTATATTACCAACACACTATGAGGGCAAAGTGTCATATTTGACAAGGTTTTTGGCCAAAAAGTATGAAATAAAAGTTTGCCAAAAAATAAGCGAAAAAATGTTTTCTAGGCTGGAAATTCCTGTAGACGTCAATTTGAAGACGAAATGCAAAAGTTTTGAACGGGAAAATTCACCATTGACTTATACAGGGCAAGAAGGGTCTAAGATGAAGCAAAAATGGGAAAAAGGGACCAAACAAATTTTAACGGAAAAAGTATATACTGCCGCACCACAATTTTAATCAAGTGTAGAGATGGTTAGTAAATGGCATAATGGATAATTTTATGGGTATTACCTCTTAACATTTTTTTTTTCAACGTTTTGGGGATAAGGGCCATTTTTTGGTACTCTTTGTCATGGCAAATTTCAATTTCTTGGTTACCATGTGCAAAGGTATGCCACCTCAATTCAAGTAAAACTTTTTAATTTGAAAGAGTCTCTATCAATAATAAAAAAATACATCGCGTCCTAGGACCGGCTTGTGTCGCCTGCCGTCGCGGTTTGTGAATGAATTTTTTGTTTTTTTTTTTTTTTTTTTTTTTTTTTTTTTTTTTTTTTTTTTTTTTTTTTTTTTTTTTTTTTTTTGGCCTAACATCACCTTGTATGTGACCACTTTGACATCATAAACAATGCGGTGTGCATGTAAATTCCATAAGACAAGTTTTGGTCCAAGTGGAACATCAACTTTTCCAATGAGGCGCCAATTTACATTTTCAGCCTATTTACAACGGACCTCACATGACTTTTGACTTGGTTGTGCCTTTGGACCTCAGCAAAATGCGGGATGCCAGGGCCACTGTGACCAAGTTTGGTTTCAATCCATCAAAGTAGAGGATAGTACAAAGCAAATGTAACCCTGTTTCACAACAAAGACATCAACCAACAGACATCAAACAACACAGACATCACAAACTACAGTGGCAAAGGGACCTATGTGTTTCCTGCCTTAGGGCAGGCGACACAAAAAGATAAAACAAATAAATTGGTTCCTCAGCCCGTGTGTCGCATGCCGTAGCGTTTGTGAATGATAGGCCTACATGACCTTGAGCTGATAGGTGACCTTTGACCGCATAAAACAAATGAGGGTTTACATGTAAACACCAAAAACCAGTTTGGTTCCAATTGAAACTTCAACTTTCAGATGAGGTCAAATTTACATTTTAACCAATTTTACAACGTGACCTCACATGACATTTGACCTCATCAACAAATGAGGGATCCAATGTTGCACAATGATGCAAGCTTGGTTCCAATTGAACATTCAACTTTTCAAATGAGGTCAATTTAAATTTTCAGCCTCTGTATAACTTGACCTCATGTGACCTTTACCCTTGGTATGTGACCTTTGACATGGTATGTGACCTTTGACCTCATCAAAACAAATGGGGGAGCCAAGGTGCACCTGTACAGAAGTTGGTTAAATCCATCAATGTATGTGGATATTACAGGCAAATGTAACCCTTTTTCACAAACAACCGACATCAACAACAAACCGACATCACAGTGGACAAAGTCATCCTATGCGGTCTCCTGCCATATAGGCAGGCGGACACAAAAAAAAAAAGGAAATATTTGAAGATATTGATTCTAGAGTTCTTTTTACAGAGGGAGGCAAAACAAATTTCGCACCCAAAATGCCCTTTTGGCCAAAAATGACCAGAAATCCCAAACAGAGAAAGATATGTGGTCGCTAGGTGACAAATAGGGAAAATGCTGATAGTTTTAGTCTAGAAAAACATAACAATATTTTCAATGGCTATTCTCAACCATAAATATTCTTTCACACTTGTGGCTGCTAAACCTTGGTCAAAAATTCTCAAACCTTGTCTGAATGGTTTGCATTTCATGGATTCCAGCACTTCTCGGGTTTATTCAGTGTTCATAGATATCATGAGAAGTTTATTGACAAAATTTGAGTTGATCTGATCTGCGGGATGTGTTTGAGCAAAATGCTTGTTTCCCCAGTCCCACAGACAACTGTGCTCTAATTTCTGTCCGGTTACAGATAGAAATACAAAATTGCAAATTTCTTACAAGATAGACCAAATAAAGTAATAAGATAATGTAAAGTAATCATGATGCATTTCAAAAATATAACATTTGCCGATGTATATATTGCCATTTAAAATCCTCCAAATAAATAGATAAAGTAGTTCAACTATAGTCGAACAAATTGTTGTGTTAATGCCAGGTCATAACAGGCAACAGCTTTTTAAAGACACCATAGTGTCATCCAAAGAGTTAATATACTGAGATTTGCAAAATTAGCTTGAAGTGAAGGATAAGTCGGAGAATTTCATAAGGTATTTTTCCAACTGAAAAATTGTCAGAAAAAGGAAGAAAAACAACATGATTCAAAGAAGTAATCTCATTCAATTGCCTGTTGCCGTCATAATAAAATTAAAAAAATTACACAAGACATTTATATAGCGCCCACAAAGAAGAAACGGAGGGTAACAGCAAGAAGAACAATGAAGGTAACAAGGAATCAAGGGGAAACGAATGAGTTTCCAATTGTCGCTTGAACACAGACAGCGACGCGCTCCCGCAATCCGATCGGAAGTTCATTCCAAAGACGAGCGCAGCAGTTGTAATGTCATGTCCCCAGCTCTATTGGTGATCTATAAACAACAAGCCGAGTCCAATCGGTGGAGGAGCGCAGTCGTGGTCTGGATTCAGCAGAACCAGTGTTTTGTAGTGAACGCAAGGCAGAAAGATAGTGTGGGGGAGGTTTTGATATATAACGGACATACAGCATGCATGCATGAGCTTATAGACTATTCTTTGTTTCACTGGGAGCCAATGGAGCTCGTTCAGTAAGTCAATATGAGGACTGGCCCCTTCCAAATGAAAAGGACTAACCGGGACGGCTTTGTTCTGCAGCCGGTGCAGACGGAGTGAGATCAATTTGCGGGCCCCGTTAGAATGGAATTGTGTCAGTGCAGACAGTATTGACTAAAATATCCGATTTTGTGCTTATTTTGTTGCTTTTGGTCCTATAGTCGTAGGGTATGTAGTTGTTAGGATACCTATACTGTTAAGACATGCAAAAGATTTTCTGAATTACAAAATCACTGATAGTGCCTTTAATGTCATGTTTTTAGACAAGATAATACAGATGCCTGAAATTTTTGTCAAATGTTCATCATAAGCCAGTGGTGGTAAGATAATTCCTAAACTTTCAAGCATACTGCATAAGACTTGGCATGATAAGCACTCAATGTAAGGACAAAGGCAGCTATTGCAGAGAGAACTTCCTTGCCATTCTACTGTTTCGTTCTGATTGGCTTATTACATTGATCCAATAAAATATACCTATGAGTAACCAACCAAAATAGACCTATTTATGTTATGATTGGTGCTTACTTCATATAACCATTTGAATTACCAATAAATTTGAGGGTTTACTACAAGCCATGGCAATAGCTGCCATTTGTCAGTGTGTTCTGATTAAGGGTTATACCGGCAATCTTACATGGAAGCATTGCAGATGGGGGCCTTTGACCCTAAACCCTTGATAGTGCAACTGGTTGAATTGATTGAAATTCCCAGAATTCATAGAAGAAATGTCCAGAGAAATTTCTTCATTTAAAAGGAATCTTCCCCCTTTTCCCTGATGAAAAATGTTCATGTTTCCCCATTCCCTGGTTACAATGTTTTCGATTTCCCCAAAATCCTCACTATACGCACCAGAAAAGAGACACAAGTCTAAATGGAATTACTGTCACTCATGAATAAACCAAAAAGAGATTTGAGAACAACAGTACATAAACGCTTACCAGACCTTTATGGCTGGTTGATCATTTGTTTTCAATACTGTATTATTGTTGCAAATAGTAACACACTCTGCACTACAGTCCACGGACCACACAAAAAATAAAAACAATTAAAACTTTTGTCAGGCGAAAATATTTAATGGTATAAATTTGAGCATCAAGATGTTAATGACTCTTGTATCTAAGAGTTTGCCAATTGTTCTTAAGTCTTCTTACATTACCTGAAAAAATACTGACAACAAGTTCATGTTCTTTTCAGTGTCTGCACATTTAAAGAGACATGGCGAAAAATTTCATGCTATAAAATTTGAGCATCAAGATGTGTAATGACTTCTTGTATCAAGAGTTTGCCAATTGTTCTTAAGTCTTCTTACATTTAAATGAAAAAATACTGGACAACAAGTTGATGTTCTTTTTCGTGTCTTCCACTTAAAGGAACATGGCACATTTGAAAAATAGTGCGCCCTCTAGATTTTTCAAAAATTGATATTTTTGAATAGGTTATTAAAGCTTTTATATACATTAGCCTCACTTGAAATTATTAAGCCACAGTGCAGCTTAGGGTAAACAGAACAATTTCTATAATTAATGTGGCCGGGCGACATTAATTCAGCGACGA
>JAMKCH010054426.1:0-16042 GCA_023653785.1 Ophioderma brevispina | reverse complement strand
TTTGCCTTATTTTGTAGGCCACTGGCAGTCCTATACAGGTTAAAAATGTTGTTTCAAAACGTGTCCAGTTCTGAGAAGGATTTTTACACCACAAAAAGGAGTGGGCTTGCGTGAGGTTATTCATTTTGTCATTTGTATTAGTCAATCCCTGTTCTGACACCATGTCGCAAGCTGGGGCTTGTAAGCCACATGAGACGCAGTAAATACACCAGTACACAGAGTATGTCTATAAGCTTTATTTAAGTCACCCATCATGACAACTACAAGGTATCTGATGATGCGCCAATATTATATTTTGACCAGTGGTGGTGGATACACCCTTAGCATAACCTTTTGACCCAAGGTGTAGGTTTCTGCTGACTAGCCAAAGTTGCTTGACCATCAAGTTTACACCTGTGCAATGATCAGCACATGTCAAAGGTGGTTGGGCACGTGTGAGAGAGGAGGAGAATGGTTTTAAAAAGGGCTTTGATTGAGGTGGTGGTTGAGGGAGGATTGGGGCCGACCATTAGAGACATGGAGGAGCAAGTGGAAGGAGGAGAGTAGGAGGGTTGGGTTGAGGATGAGGAGATGGTTTGACAATCGGGTAAAGTGGCGGAGGGAGTAAGGGCGATGCTACGAATGTGAGGTGACACCGGCACACAGGTTGCGGGAAAAAATCGGATTAAAACTGTGGTTTTACTACTACGACTACTGATCTCCCTAGACCCTGTGGACCCCGACCATACTTGCCATTCTAAAAGGCTGACTCAGAGATTTCGAAATATATATTTTTTGTTAGTAATTAACAAAAGTTCATCTAGAAACTAAAGGCAGTCCTCTAAAGATGCTTAATTCCCAAGTTAAAGATGAATGCCTGAGTTTCCCCATTTTCTGCAGTAAACGTTTGTGCACAGTATAACAGTGCCATAGGATACTTGTATAAACAAAAATTACGGATCCAGAATTTTGTGAGTTGTGTTTTTATATGGAAGGACTTTGATTTGAGCTTAGAGATGTTGTATCGTAGAAGTATGAAGTGGCGACGCAAGCGTACACCAAGTGCCGCCTTTCAGTTGCAGGCACTTGTGCTTTACCTAGAGTGGTTGAAAGTCGAGTTGCAGTGTATGCCCACGTCGATACTTCATACTTCGAGCTGGACAGAGTTATAGTTATTTCACACAAGATTCAATTTATGGCAAAGCATATTGCTATATGCAAAAAAATTGATTTGTTTGAAAATGAGGCGCCCTCATAGGAAATCTTGAGTCAGCCTTTAATTTTCATTTACCGGAATGAAGCAGGAGACTGAAATGGAGCGCTAGTTAGGAAAATAATGTACATTCGTTTCATTTACATGCTAGAAACAATACAAAGTGGTAATAAAGGCTGCAAAACCGACCCTCGAATTGAAGTTTGTTTTCAACTCTCCAATGAAGCTAAGATTCGGTGTGTGATAGAAAGATCAGTGTTGTGCATCGGGAAGTGATACTGCGAAACAGGCCGATGGGGGGGATTTTTATAAAGGACTGAGCATCGACAAGTGACCCGGATGAGTAAGAGCCCCTAATATGATTAATGGGCGGAACCTTAACTTGGCTTGGGATATATTCCATTCCCTCCTCTGTACAGTGATGCCAGTGCGACTTTGGTAATCATACCAGTAACCAACTGATTTGACTTGAATTGACAGCATTTTTTGTAAAGAGTTCCAATGTAAGGTCAAAAAAAGCATGACATTTGTTACAAGTAGAGCTTGACGGGGGGTACATATGGAACTCTTGCCGCTTTTTACCCACATGTACAAATTACAGCATAATTTATTGAGGTTAAAACGGCACAGCGTTGATATGGCGTATGCAATATTAGCAGCATGCATCTTGAGTATAATAATATAGGGTTGATTTACACATCCAACATTTCCAACCAATAATACAATTATACACACATTATTAAACCATTATAAATTTTTTTTTGTCTGTTTTTTTTATTCAAACCTACCTCAGAAACATGTCATACTCTAGTAGTAGCAGACACTGGGTATTATCCAAAAACTGCTCCTAGTGCACTAAAGACTTCATTGATCCAATGGTTAAAAAAAAGATTTCAGATACCCATCATGAAACTCCTTGTTAGAATGTCATTCTCAAAATTACCAGTACACTAGTAACAGTGGCGTAGCCAGGATTAATGAGACGAGGGCATGGATTTATGAATATATTAACACCGTCAGCACAACACTCGACACTCACTTCGGCTCCCTTTTTGTTGGCGTCGCATCAAACATCTGATGATTGGGATGGGGGGAGTAGACTAGTAAGGTGGAAAACTACAGTCCGCTAATAAAATGCAAAAGCCGACAATAATGATATTTTCAACAATGCGTTGTTGGCACACGGGTAGATGATGTTTAGCTGTTGAGAGGGCGATAATGAAATAAACTCACAGCCCATAAAATCAGATGGCTACAGCACTTAAAGAATTTATTGTATACATCTCTCGGCACATATAATAATGAAATATCCTTAAATAAACGTACCCAATGGTTTTGCATGGTCATTGAATTATTCCTTGCGCATAAAACATCATTTTCACGCTTCTTTCGAAGCAGTAGACGATTAAGGAAGACGCCACGTTGATTTTTTTTTTTTTTTTTTTTTTTTTTTTTTTTTTTTTTTTTTTTTTTTTTTTTTTTAAAAAAAATTTGGTGGTTAGTCAAGTTTTGACCTGTATGAAAGACTGTCGCGTTTACGTTTAACATTGGAATTAACAACACAGCTTTAATTTAACGTTTTCCTTTAAAATATATAATTTATCAAAAATGGCATACATTTGTGCCAATTTTTATAAAATGAGCCTGGAATTCTTGATAAATATAGTTTTTTAAAATAAAATAGGAAACTCTACATCATACCAAAAGCCGCTACTCGGTACAATTGAAACGTTCGTAATTGCTGAACCGCGCATTATGGGTTTCTAACACGGATCTCTATACAATTGATTGGAGACTGGGCTTCGTAAATTGAAGCACTGATGCCATATTGGGCATCCAAAAGAGCCCCAAGCAGTGGTTAAGAGCCGGTCATTTATACAAAATTGTTACTATTGAAATGTGGATAACGCATAACAGACGACGATCAAGCCAATTCAGTGAGCTCTTGTATTTGCGCTATGGGCTGGAATGTCTCTAAAACGTGCACCGGGATACACTTCTGGTTAACATGTTTTGTAATGGTATTGTGTTTCGTTAGACCACATATGCCGCCCGTGCTCCTCATCTAATATACAAATTAACTGTTGTGTCCCCAATCCTCTGTAGAGATCATTGGTTACAGTGCGACTGTTGATAAACCTAAATATTACCGACCCTTTTACATATGTCGCACGTTTTCATGATTGTTAGTGTTAGGCCAACTAAACCTTTGTTAATCACAAATTTATCGAAAACACCCCTCTTAACATTTTTTTCTCATATCACTGATGTTTTAAAAAGTGTAGTTTTTTTTTAACAATAGAAAATTCTAAACAACTTCGCTCGCTATCCTTGTGTGCTCAACAAAGTTCAAAAGGATGAGGCTTGTGGGCAAACTTGCATGTGATATATGCGGTATAGGAATATTTTGCTGCCTTCTGTTTCGTTATTGCATGCGTCGTTTGTAAATATACCACATGAAAACGGGTAGCTTCCATGACCCCCCCCCCCCAAAAACCCCCCCCCCCCCCCCCCCCCCGCCCCCCCCCCCCCCCCCCCCCCCCCCCCCCCCCCCCCCCCCCCCCCCCCCCCCCCCCCCCCCCCCCCCCCCCCCCCCCCCCCTCGGTGTACAGTTGTGTTTGTCGGAATACCATCTGGATTTTTTCGCAAGAATACTCCAATGGCCCATGAAAGCCTCTGGTCGTTTTCTTTCGGGATATTTCCATTATATATGTGCCATAGATTTAGACCAATAACTCGCTTTAAGCAATTAACAGCACATTCTGGAAGAGTGTCCCCAATTTTCAAAATGTGTGAGATTATGCATTTTGTTGGTAATTGACAAACTATCCCTGTGACATTAATTGAAAATTGTGCATGCGTCATAAAAGAAGGATTTTTTAAAATTAATTCAGGTCTCCCCGATCCTAATTCAACGGTAGTGCTGGAACTGTGAAATTTCTGTCTGCCATTTATGAAATTAGCACAATCCATGAAATGATCCTCACTGACTTGTGTTACCCATAGAAGAGCTAATGGCATGAGCTTTGACACGTACCTGCCGCTATTTCCCCGGCTATTTCATATTGGAATAAGCTTTCAGCGTTTTGAATTATTATCGGATCCGATATTAATAATTATAATTACTAAATTCCTTCTTAGTCAACACAATAAATTCTCATCAGCATGCAAAAAAAAATATAATTTGCTAACCATTACCAATGCAATGTTAAAAATCGCAATTTTTTTTAATTGGGGGTTCTAAAAACAATTGTGCTGTTATTGTTTTAAAGGTACTTTGTTCTGATTTATGTGTTTGTGGTTCTCTACTTGATATGAGAGCCTGCACTTGCACATACGACCTCATCACGATGCGTGGGAAACAATCTTGCAGTTTTTAATGTAGACGCAATAATGCATGTTGCAAAGCCCTATTCATACGGTGCTAATATTGAATGTTAATCCAGCTAAAATTAATGTTTTGTTTGTTTATATCTTGGGAATGAAATGGATTTGAGGTCTCAAAAAAAAATTTCAGACAAAATGAGAACTGAAGAAAGCAGTATTGGGGCAACATAACCACCTTACATACTCTGGGAAAGTTCAAGTAATGGTATGCAAAAATGCTGTATCTGCATCTCCATGTTATTTTTACAAATGCAGTATACAACAATTTCTTGGATAAAAACCAAACTCCTATGAGGTTGTTTCTAGCAAGTGCTTTTTGCCATTCATATTAGTTTAAGACAACTGTTTGTAATACTCAATATGTTCCTAAATTTATTATTTGTGTATACAATGGTAACCTGATTATGAAAAATTAAAATATCACTTTATTCTACACATTACCATTTGAACAACAGAAAATTCTTGCTCATTGAAATCAATAAAAGATATTAACATTAAATTTGTAGCCAATTACCACATACCATTTGCCCACATAAAGAAACGTTGAGGAAAATCCAGGCATCTTTTTCCCCTACATGGACACACATTTAGGGGGGCATATATGTACAGAGGCGTAGGCCATTTTCCTGAAATTTGAAACCGACGGAAGGCCAATTTAGCGTAGCATCCTGTGAAGCTCCGGGAACCTATTTTCTTATGCGATTTTTGGGGTACAAGACCCTTTCTCTACAATAAGTGGTACTTAAAACATTGGTTTTTGATGCGTTTTTACATTTATTTATGCCCCAAAATCTGGAAATTTCTGGAAAAGTTACATCTCGGGGGGGGGGGGGGGGGGATGTTTGGAAATGCATCTTACACTATCCTAATTT
The DNA here is from genome assembly GCA_023653785.1 of Ophioderma brevispina. Classification (NCBI taxonomy): domain Eukaryota; kingdom Metazoa; phylum Echinodermata; class Ophiuroidea; order Amphilepidida; family Ophiodermatidae; genus Ophioderma; species Ophioderma brevispina. Next base: position 10,591 of record JAMKCH010054426.1, on the reverse strand, counting down.
TTATTTGCCATCATACAGTGTTGCTGTGGTAGTTAGCAAAGTGTTGCTAGCATAAACATAAACATACCTTGCAACCTATGCATAAGTTCAAATTGCATTCAATATTATCACATGTTCCTGACAACTTGGGGAACTCTCCCAAAGGAGGATAGTTGGTAGTGACAAAACTTTGATACACTTAGAGTTGGCAGTCTGGAGTCTCCTACTCACCTGTAATTATGACTCAAATCACCTAACTGTTCATAAACCAAGCAAACAGGCCTGGTTTCTCGAAGGGACGTCGCAACCCATCCAATTTCTTTTGGTAGTTTCCATGCCGCTACACAGAGCAGACAATTCCCTGCCCCTAGATTGACACTCGCCAGCCAACTTCTTTGTATTTTTGCCGTATAGATGGATGTGTACACACAGCGGCTGTCTGCACGTTGCGGAGTAGCTACATGGTACACCGCTCTCAGTGCATGCTGTATTTCTCATGACCAATTTTGTTTTTTGAGATATTTGTTTGGCATATAGATTTGCATTTTTTATTATTAAAAGTATGAGACAGGTGGGCTTATTTTTTTGATGCCAAAAATTTGCAGTTCTACAGATTTTCCTAAAACCTACAAAAAGCTAACACAAAGCCCACTGTGCTATGCCATCACTCATCGTCCACTATCAAAATGGCATCAAATTAACTGCAGGTAGCTATGGGGTATGTTGGTATACTTCGGTACTGTCTATCTACACCACATTCCCACCTTCTCTCCACCTAGTGGCAAACTACAGGGTACCCATTGGGGTAGGTACTGGCCGAGTAGCCACATCACTGCATACCTATTAACGTGTTTCTTTGCAAGCCTAATCTTGCAGCTACTGGCCCTCGCAACTAGCCTGTTGCATACTGTGCAGTAGCGGCCACGGTAACATGGTTGTCAGCTGCCGTTAGCCTACTCAATTCGAGTAAAAAACGGCTGTGTAAAGGTAAGACAAGTGTAAAAGGTCTATTCGTGTAGGACTAACCCCGGGTTAAACCCGGGTCTAAAGTAATAGACTCCCTTTCAATACCATTCACAACCACCTGCTACACAGAGCTGTATAAGCCAGTTCACCACTACAGTTATGTTATGCAGAGTGGGTTATACCAAAGCCGATCGCAGTTATCTTGAAATCCTGAAAGACGAAAGGCTGCTGTATGTCTCCAATGCGATGAACTATTACCACAAAATAACCTTATTGAGTTTTGCGTGTTTTGTGGTCTTCAAAGATTGCAATGGTATATATACCATCACGGCAACTAATTTAATTACTTCAATTACAATGATTAATGGGGTAAAAGACTGGGGAAAAATCAAAGGAATCACACAGCTGCTAAGTTAAAGACACTACAGTGGATTTATCCGAAAGAGTCAAAATATTGAAATTGCGGAATACTTAAAAGTGAATAAGCTGTAGAATTCTCATATGTTTACCTGTTTCCAACTGAAGAATTGACCGAAAACGAAGAAACGGCAGTTTTCAGAGATATCGAATCTAACATTCCATTACTTGTAGTGTAACTTTCCGAACTCGGCACTAATGACTAAGACATCCGATATTGTCCTTGTTAGGTTGCTTTTTGGTCGTATCATTATTTGCAGGGTATGTTAGGACACACCTATACTTGTTACAGACATCCAAAATCATGATTTGTTGATGATTTTTTCGATTTCCTGATTAGCAAATCACTGATTGCCTTTAATTGTATTGGAGAACTACAGCAACCTCATCATATTTTCATGATTTTAGGACTCCCAATCTCACCCAATATCTGACAAGGTGAACTGAAAGTTATTATGCCGAATAGGCTATTAAACAAAAAATACATAAATATTCCTGTCATTTGATTGACAGTACATTACATGACAAAATTCTCTGGTAGACCCAAATATTTCATATGAGAGAACCATAAAGTAGGTGACTATTTCCTCCTCACAGGGAAATTTTCACTTTCTATGGGAATTTTTTTCTCCGTAATGTCCATCTCTGTCATCCGCACCAAGCCTTGCAATGTCATTTCAATTCAATTTCATCAACGCTAACTGAACTTCTCTAGACACTGTTGGACAATTTGGGTCTTACTTCTACGAATCTCGTAGCACCTCATAAACAACTTGAGCCCCTCCATTGCTTGCAGTCCATAATAGTTGTGCATTCAAAACAATGCGGCTCACTGCATCAAACAGGTTGGATGCCCATGGTTTAGTCTATTGGGACTAGGCCCCTGCGGGGCACCCCGAATCACCGAAAATTACGGACCCGAACGGCCGGACGAAAGCGGGTTCTGGGGGCATTTTAGCAACCTATTCCCGGTCGTCGGGGGTCATTGTGGCTTACTTGGGTCGGGGTAGGGGTCGGGGGTATGTGGCTTTCGGTCCGGGGAATATTTCAAGCTGTTTGTCAAAAAATCAGGAGCAACATTTATGAAAATGTATATTTGGGATTGTCCTGGGTTTCATCCTTTAACGCAGACACTTAAAACCCGCATACATGCATGTTCTGCTTTCAACCGACGGTCGTCGACTTTTTTAGCGTAGCATTTGCGTTGGCGAAAAAAACCTCAATCCACTGATGTTTCCGTTTCAGCCACCCCGATTAAGATGTTTAAGAAACGATAATCGGGGCCAGAGACAGAATTCAAGAAATTTTAAAGCGAAGCTGAGATCGGCGGGCGTTGCGAAACTGATACGCACATCTTATCTTGGTCATATTCTGCTGATATCAAAGGAGTACTGCACATTTATTATACATATGAAATCCGGGGCACGTATTGTCTCTTTATTTCTGACTGTAGAACGCTAACGCAAGTTGTTACGTAAATGTAAAATAGCTCGTGGACGGGGGCAATCTGTGGGCTACAGAATGCTGTCAATATGTGGCAAGTTGCTGGTTGCTGCGGAAGTATGACGCAAACAACTTGCTAGAGTATAGGCCTGTTCAGACTCCAGAAAATAGGAATTTACTTAAATGAATAGTGAGAGTTGTATTAATGGGGGGGGTAATTGTTACCTTTGGAAAGGCTGATTGTACACATTTTGGCCATTTTTTCACCAATCAGGACCCATTTCTAAGGCTTTTTTGTTTCAACCATTTTTGGAAAAATGGGCCCAATCTAAGGATTGTCTCGATTCTTAAAACGACCCATAGACCTATCCGCTAGGATTGGGCTTGAAAATGCGACCCATGTCAGGACTTTTCTGCGAAAAACTACCCAAATTTGGGCAGCAACGTACCAGTATACCTTATACACTGAAGTACACGGTAGATATGTGCCTCCCAGAGTTCAAAAATGGAGGCTCCGGAGGATTTGAGGCCCAAAAAATGAGGTCTCCGAATAGGTTTCCAAAATTCAGAAAATAAGCTGTGATTTTCCCTCAATTACCGCACTACTTTTTGAGGTTTTTCGAAGAAAATTTGGTAGGAAATTAGCTTTGGAAATGTAAAGTATGGTCTCTGGAACTAAAATGGTCCAAATGGGGTCCTGGAACCGAAAAAAGGCCTGATGAAAAATAGGTTCATAGGCGGCACTACCCATACTTCATCCGAGAATGTGAGGACCCCCCCCCTGTGGAACGGGAGCATACTGCCCGACCAATTACAAATCGAGTGACAGCGATTATATAGTCGCCCTTCACGACAACTGACCCTTGTTTATTTCATTATGAAAACAAATAAGGACAACTTCACATTCACACAATTTCGCATTCAGCTGATATAGTCCTAACATCTACAACAAGATTTTTTTGTCACTTATTATACTTCGGATTTCGGAAAAGGTTAAAAGTTGACCAAGAAGAATGGCAATGACGCAAGTTTTTAACATAACGTAAATACCAGGAACCGAGGTAACACCACGTCAATCGGAATCTTGAAAATTCATGTGTTAAACGTTCACAACTTCACAGTTCACACGGACTAGCTCTACGGGGATTGCGTGAGCATCCGGTCCTTCTATAAAAGAGGCGGTTTGTATGGGGTCCATGAAAAAAGCTAGCGGGTCCGGGTGGGGCGGGTTGGCCCTTAAATTATCGGGTCGGGCGGGGGCGGGGACGGATGCAACGGGGGTCCGGGTCGGGGGTGAAAAAAATCTTGCCCCGCAGGGCTCTAATTGGGACTTCTTCAAGCAATAATAGACATTTTTTTTAAAAAAATTGAATTTTTACACGTTGTAGTGGAACTGGCGCGAGGTAAACTACACATGTGAATGGTAAGTTCGAAAATGTCTATGTGTCGCAAATGAAGGCATTTTGTATTAGAATATCGGAGATCCCGATAATAATTCAACGGCGGCTAGGAAAACGGCCTTCCAATATGATAATAGCCAGGCAAATCGCCATTGTACGTGTCTATGTCTCCATTAGTTGTTTTATTGGTTCAGGCAAGTCAAGAAGGACATATAAACTTAGCCATTTCCAGCTCTGCCGTTAAGTACAATATGGGATCCCAATCTAATTACCAAAATCGCTTATTTGATGATAAATACGCATTTTGTTTTTAGCATTCTCGTTCGCAGTTGTAGTTTCCTAGACATTACCAACAGGCAAAAATATTTTCCCAAATTTTGAAAAAGGGGTCCGCGCTTCAAAAAAATATATTTAATTGCTTTTGAAAATCTTTCTTTGCCCAAAGCACAATCCCAAGTATAGTAAGGAAGGGGTTGATACATTTTGTGATCTCATTGCTGACACTGACTCTGGAATTCAAAAGCCTTTACAAAATAAAGTGCATGTGATTCTGCATTTATTCGATACTTTATTCAGTAAGGGTTGCCGAATTCCGAAGTCAGATTTGAGACAGGAGGTCACAAATTGCACCACCTCAAGTAAGTTCTCTATCAAGTGATCATCGAGCATCAACCAGGTCAATTGGTCTTCTCATAAGATTAGAAATAAATCATCTGTATGTGTTAAAGGCACTATACAGTGATTTTCGAAAAAAAATATTTGAAAAATTTGCATATCTTAAAGGAATAGCTTCAAGTGAAGGATAAGTCTGTAGACTTGTCTTAAGTACCTTTTCCAGCTGTAGAATTGAAGAAAAGGGAAAAAAAAACGGGCAGTGTTCCAGATACGATTCTCTATTCCATTACGTGTTGTAGTAAGTGGACAGTTTCGGGCGTAATGACGAAAATCTCCGCTTCTGTCCTTATTAGGTTGCTTCTGGTCTTATCATTTGCCAGGTATGTTAGGATAGCCTGTCATTGTTACAGTACATGCAAAAATCTGATTTTTGATGATTGTTCAATTTGCTGATTTAGCAAATCACTGATAGTGTCGGTATAAGCACTATCAGTGTATTTGAGTAATCAAAAAATCGAAAAAAAAATCATCGTAAATCAGATTTTTACATGTTTATAATAAGTGTAGGCATCCTAACAACATGGCACTTGCCAAGTGTAAGACAAAACCAGCCTAATAAGGACCGTACGGACACTACTACATCACGCTTTTGTATGGGGAGTCATATCTTGGAATATTAAGTTTTCTTCCTTTTCTAGCACGATTTTTCAGTGGGGAAAAATAACTAGGCGACTTTTCTATAGACTTATTCTTCACTTTTAAGCTGTTCCTGCAAATTGAAATATTTGGACCGGTCGGGTGATGAATCATGATGTGTCTTTAATGGCTATCACCACTGTCGACCTCTCTGTTCTAATGTTAACTATATGCGCGCCATAAGCATATAAATGTACATACCATATTGTTGTAATAAAGGAGTTGCAATTTTCTAAAAAGGGGGGTTTAGTACAGGCTTTTGTTCCATTATATTTCCACTGCACACTAGCCAGCAATCTCTGGAACACTTAATGCAATGCTCCCACACAAAAAGGATTAAAGGCACTATCTGGATTGCCAAATCATCAAATTTTAAAAACTATCATCAAAAATCGGTTCTATACTTTGTCCGGCCGGAACTAAGGAGTGACGTCAAGGGTTTCGCGTTTAGCTACTGTGCACGCGTATCGCACGCGCTTACTTTGTACGCTCACGGTTACAGCTGCGGCTTACTGCCATTTGCACGTTTACGACTGCGTGAAAGCTGTGTGTGTGACGTCACTCCTTAGTTCAGGCGGACAAAGTAAACTAGTAGCTATCCTAATATAACCTGCCAAGTGCTAAGATGAAAGCAGCCCTAATTCGGCAGTACTTGTCCGACGGACACTTTCTGCAATACGTAATTGAAAGGAGACTCCAATCTTGATATGTGTTGTTTCTTCCTTTATTAAATATTCGGCTGCAATAATAACTTATGAGAATCCTACATTTTATCATTCATGTTTTTAAGCTAATCTGCCAAATTTCACACATTTGACTCTTTCGGGTGTCTTTGAAATGCTCATTGCCTGCAGCCACCGATGATCAAACAATAGTCTAATTAGACACGTACTAGCATGATTCACCCGAAAGAGTCCAAATATTTTAAATTTGAAAAAAAAAAAAAGTTTCTAGCTTAAAAACGAAGGTGAAGTAGGCATTCTCATAAGTTATTGTTGTAATTGACTAGTGACAGAAAAGAAAGAGAAAACAGATTATCAAAGATATGAATCTTTTTTCCATTCATCACAGTTTACCCTGTTTGTAGAAGTGTCCGTTACGACAGTAATGACTAAAATATCCGATTCTGTCCTTATGGGTTGCTTTCAGTCTTAGCACTTGGAGGATAATATAGCTATAATTGTACAAGCATGGCAAAAATATCATTTTTTTTTATTTTCTTTGGATTAGCAATCACTGATGGTGCCTTCATTTTAACCAGACTTTTACATGGAGAGATGAATTCTTACAACAAATTACAGTTGTCAAAGGTATCTACACTTAAAGGTGCAACGAGGATTTTGGGGCTCCCATATATTGTGTCATGTGTAGTAATGTAATGTGCAAATTGTGAACATATTAGCCAGTTTGAGGCTGGTAATCTGCCAGCAATTTTTGACAATAGCAATTGTTAAACTATCCGTGTCTATGCTTGCATGTGGACATGGGTATTTTTAAGATCATGGGTAAAAAAAAAAAACAAGATGAGGGGGATTCAAGAGGGGAGAGCGTTTATTACAGACAATAATGGTACTTCATTTTAAGGTATGGACATAAAATTATAGTATGTGCATACCTTTATTTTATTATGTTTGAAGTACTAATAATTATGCCTAAAAAAATTTTAACAATATTATTTTTTTTCCAAAACTCGGGTTAAAAACTCTTCTGCCAGTACAACCCCAAGCATTTTTGGTGGCCTCAATCACTATGAGCGAGTAAAATCTCAATTCCCCTTGCGTACAGTTCAGTAGGCTTTCATTCACCAATGTATTTAGAAAATACACCCCCCGGTTTTTGGATATATGTGATACCCAGCTCACACAAAGGTGGTAGGTAAGTTCATGTCAATGGATGTACAAGTTACAAACCCACTGAACTGTGTCATTGGTGAACTGAACACTCATAGTGAGGGTAATATAGACATCTTCCTTTCATCAAAATAGCTTTTGAGGCGGCACACATGACTTTGTGAATCACAAGCACAAACTGTGTGCTAAAATCTAACAGTGGACCTTTAATTCTCTTAGTTTCTTTGCTTTGGATGATGATCCTGCTACTATGTGTGGGCAAAGGTGGCTATTGGAAGGCATATTAGCTGTAGCATACCATCACAGCTGATCTCACATATGTCATGTTGACTTGGGTGGTTTATAATGGTTCCTACAACGATCCTGGAATACCTGTAAGGAGAGAGAATGCATTAATTAATAAAGGGTCATATGTTAGGGCAAAGATCACTATAGCTTGTTTGTAACATTATTTATTGGTATACCATAGGTAACAGGTTTGGTGTTCGTGAGAGGGGAAGCTTATAATTTTCCTGGTGTGTATCATTTTGGCCTGGGGGATGACATATGGGTGAGCGATTGAAGGAATATCACACATATTGAACTTGCTTCCCCCTTTCCTCTCTTTTCCTTCTATTCCTCTTTCTGGAATTCCTTTTCACACTTTCCCAGTAGTTTAAGGTAAATTTCCCAATCAGACCCATTTGGAGGATCCCCCAGGGCCTGTTACACTACTGTGGTATACTTATGTATGTATACCTTGTCTGACCTGTATGGCACAAAAATTTGAAATAAAAAAATATTAAAAGAAATACAATGTGGATAGAGTACTGGATCCTGAAATTATCTCGGAATGTAACAAGACTGTTATGGTAGTACATGGATTAAAGGTCAAACTAACTATTTGTTTAATTATTTAAAGATGCAACGAGAGATTTCAAATTACAGGTGTCCTGAAAAAATGTGAAAATTCTGATTTTTGCACTGGTCTAAAGCTTTTTATCAAAATTATCCCCATCTGAAAGGATTAAGCTGAGAACTGTTTCTTTGGTACAAAAATGGTAAAATTTGTAATTTCATATAGGAGCAAATACGAAATTCAGCCTATGGTTTCTATTGAAATAAGCATATACAAATCACCTTTTGTTTTCATTTTAAGTTACTTCTGCAGCCAAATAAAAAGGTAGGGAATCTATTGAGTATCTAATCTATATGAAATCACTAAATATAACAGAAAATATAGATATCTTGAAATCTCTTGTTGCACCTTTAATGGACCGATGAAGTAAAATATATGTTTAAAGAAGGAGTATTCTTATTCAGTGGTCGAGGTTTAGTAAGCAAACACAAAATACCACTGGTTGTTGCCTATCTAATATGAAATGACATTAGATAGTGCGTCGTTGTGCAATTGTTTACGCGCACATGTATAAGGTTACGCAGTGTACGCAGCTAGTACGGGTTGGTTCACTTTTTAAAGTGAGGAATATTTTTGCCTTTTCAACTAATATTACTGAAATAAAGCAATATTTTCTGTGATTAAAACAACCAAAACTAAATAAGGATGAGAATAAAAGATAGGCAAAACAACAAATCCTATCTAATATAGTGTCACTTTGGATGGGCAGTCCAATATTTTTATCGTAGCCGGCTGCACCAGCATCCACTACTCAAAATATTGGGCTGCCCATCCAATATGACACGATATTAGATACGCAAAACAACAAATCCTATCTTTTATTCTCTAAATCATGTTAATATTATTTTATTGGTAATGTTAGGCAAATCCAGTAAGTACTTACAGTGTTTAGCTTTCGTCATCGTGGGATGATGACTTGATCACAAGTTTGACAGTACTCGCATTCCTCGGGTGCGATGTTCTAAGCAGTGAATCATATACATGATCTAAACACTGCCAACGTTACGGTTCATGGTTTTGCTCCCCCTTCTACGTATCCAGATTGCTTCTCTGATCTTCCTTGTGAATGCGAGTACTGTCAAACTCCGCGGGAAAAGCAGTGAACCCGATCAGTTGTGATCAAGTCATCATCCCACGATGACGAAAGCTAAACATTTTGAGTACTTACTGGATTTGCCTAACATAAATTTACCAATAAAGTATAGAAACAATCCTACTGATGAAGCTATTCCATGATGTTAATATTATGTTTTGATCTTACATTCTAAAGGCAACTCACTTTTAGACTTCTTTCTCTTATAACTTCCTCTATGTTAACTTCTGCTTGCATTGTTCTAAGCTGTGAGAGGAAAAGGAAAGAAATAGAAAACATTTCAACAACAATCAAAATACTATATAAAGTGTATTTTACTGGGTATTCTGGGCTGTCATTGAAAAGGCAAACAAATTGGTGGGTTACATAATTGACAAGAGTCCTATAGTCCGATTTTACATTTATGTCACTTCATTAACAGTCAGTCGGCAGGTCACCCAAGTAATATTATTCCCTGTGAAAATTGTTGGACAGTGTCATTTGGCATGAGCATGCATAAATACAATAGGCAAAGACCTTGCTATTGTCCATATTCCCTGCACACATCTTCAGTTCAAATCTATGAAAATTATGCCCATATGTTATAGCATATGAGAAAATCAATTTTGTTATGCCGGTAATAGCTCTATGATGTAAGGTTATACATTTTCCATGGTCTTCGCTTTCCTAAAACAGATTGAGTAATACATAAAGACTATTTTGTAGCAGAAAGCTCAATGAAAATTTGCTGGGACTTCAGAGACCACGCCTTGTCAAAACTTAAATTTCATCGCTTTAAATTCTTTGTTTTCAACCCTGAATCGCCATTTCACATCACGTTAGACCAACTTAGGTTTGTAGTTGACATTCTGCAACAATAAAACATTTTATAATGAATCCCGCAATATTAGACCGCAAATCAGAACATTTTCCAGAGCGTCTTTGACCAGCTATTGAGGTATCATCCGATGGAGAGTAGGTTCTTCACACTTCTTCACAAAACCATGCACAATTAACATAAAAAGTATCATTTTTGCATTCCACAAGTCAGCATTTATGGTAGCTATTTTCTGTAATTCCTACCAAATCAGTTCCATTTAAAAAAGAAATTGCAGGATAAGTTGCCCAGAAATTGGAGAGAAACTTTCTAATACCAAGCACTTGAAGATATTACCTCTGCGATTACCACATAAGACTTCACATATGCAACAACATTTTGGATTTATCAGTAATAAGGATAGTCTGATTGAAGGAG
>JAMKCH010054425.1:0-10001 GCA_023653785.1 Ophioderma brevispina | reverse complement strand
TCAACAAGGTTCCTGAATGCTTCCATTCACTTCATTCAAACTGCTACTTTTCCATTTTCGGTCCTTGCGGAACACTGCCGACAACGCTTTTATTTCTATTTGGTCATAAGGGAGATATCATTTGGACCAGCTTTAGAAATTGTTGTACTAATCATCAGGAATTCAGTTCATTGATGATGGGTAATAATGATAGATCATGGCTAGATGGAACAATACTGGCGTAAATTTACATGGAGAATCACAATTTGAGAAGGAGACGATGGGATGTTGCAAAGAATGAGAAATTAACAGGACATGAAGACCGCACTATGGTAGCATTGTGCATCTAAAATTCCATGGATCCATTTCCTACATTCTCATACACCCCACGTGATTTGCTTATCCCTTTCCCGCATATGGGCCTACCGCAGGGTCTGTCTTGCCCACTAACAACCCCACCCCGCTCACCTCACTTTGTCTCCCAGATTTACCTTCCGACCCTTACCTCTCAAAGAGCCGTGTTTCCATTCCAAATGTCCCCCCCCACCCCCCCCTCCCTAAATCCCTCCATTATCTCACACATTCAAACCAAGTCCCTCAGCTACCACATCCTCTCATCAAACCTCCTTTTGCACTCTCTCCGTAAACCTCAGTTACAATGTAAATATCAACTGCGACACGCACAGTGCAAACGCCTCTCACCCCCACTCCTCGGACCAACATACCCCACTTCTAACTCTTGTCTTTGCTTCTTCAATCCAACTCACCCACTCTAATTAGTGCTTCCTGTTACTTCTCTCCTTATCGCCCACTCATCACTTTCCTTGGTACCTAATTCCGTACTTCTCCAAGTCCACAAAACACATATCAGTTTCTTTCCTTTTCAAAAAAACCTCTCAAATGAAGCACTGCATCTATCGTTCCTTTACCTATCCTAAACGGCAAAATTACACTATCCCTTCCAACTATCCTCGCATTCGATTCTCTAGTAACAACTCTCCTCCACACAGTTTTTATCACATTGCTGCTTCAACACTTCACAACCGTTCTGTGCACCACAACCCATTGCATCTCTCCTTTTTCCTCCTTTCAAAATTGGAACTGCCACAGCCCCACCACCACACTCCTTCCGCACCCCCGCCCTCCATCTAATCCTCTCTGAGACCCTCCATCTAACAACAACCTTCCATCTCTCTCCACTCACAAGTAATCATCTCAATACTCGCCTCCGAGGGTCCAGCCGCCTTTCTTATTTTCATTTCTCTGATTGCCTTCACCATTCTTTCCCGACTGACCCTCTCAATGGGTCCTTCCACCCCTCAGCCTCTACCTTCTGAGCCCCCTCATTTCTCCTCATTCATATCTCTCTCGCCATTATGCTCTTTCCAGAATACCTCCTATCCTCTATCTCTCTGAACTGTAATTCAACTTCATCACTCCTTCCTTTCAAAATCGGTGCCCTGTGACCGTCTCTTCTCCTTGTTCAATGCCTTCACTATCTTATACACCTTGTTTGGATTTGTCTCTCAGCTCTCAGCAGACCCTTTCTCATCCTCCTTCATAGCCCTTCCAACCACTTTCTTGTTTGTTGCTCGCTTCTTCAACCTCTTATACCTCGCTCTATTCTCTTCAACCATCTTTTTCATTTCTCATATGTGCATAATTTTGTTCTCACTATCGCTCCTTCACCTCTCATTTCCTATTAAGTTCTCTTGTTTTTTCCCACATACTTCATCACATCCTGTAACTATGGTGTGCTCGAGCAGACATAAACGTCCAGTTTGTAAAAACCACGGCTAGTTTGTACGGGCACTTGTTTTAAAAAGGTGTATGATGTCGTGAACAAGAAAACGCGTAAAAAAAAAGGGTCTCTTTTTTTCAAACAGGCAATTACGTCGCGTACATTATTAGTGTAATCAAAAAACAGCAAAATATGGAAAAAAGTATCTTTTTAAGCAATACTCCCAATTTTAGGCAGAGATCCAATCAATCAAAAAATACTGTAAAGAAAAGCAAGATAAATAGGGAAACATTAAAGAGACATAGGAGATTTCCCTACAGCAGCGCCCCCATTTTTTTCGAATCCGTTTATTTTTTTTTTTTGCATTATTTGGAATGCTTACCAATGTAATTAGATTACACCTGATTGAATAAGCCTAATGCGCCTTCTTTATGTAATACATATGATTTAGTCATTTCTGTCGTGCACTACTAATTCAAAACATGGGTTTCTATGGGTACGATTACGATAGCAAGCAAATTCAAAACAATGTATTGGTTTATAATCCACCCAAAAGCGAGAACTCACTGAAGTGAAAAGAGTGAGTGACACTACTCTAAAAATGTGTTGTCCTCCATTTAAAACTCTTTCAAGAGTGAATAAAGTGAACGTCCACTCCTTTTTCAGTGATATTTATAGAACGAGTAAATGTGAAATGTGCACTCAGACGAGTAACGTTCACATTACTAAATCATTCTTACAGAGTAAATGGAGGACAACACATTTTAGAGTGGTGTTCACGCTCACCGGCTCTTTCTTTTTGAGTGAACGTTCGGGCTTTCTCTCTTTTTTTGAGTGAATTAACACACATCAACTAGCTATTTTTTGAGTGGGTTTTTGGAGTGAATAGATTCACTGGTTTTTCACTCTTTTACATTAGAGATTAGTATCTCGGAAACGAATTGATGAATTATCATATGTGTGGTACCATGGATAGCTATGACCCTCCCGGGTGCACTGATACCAAAAATGTATCAAACATGCCTTGTATGACGATCACGAGTGACGTCAAACATTCACGTCAGAAAAAATCGAAAAATCTAAAAAAAAAAAAAAATCGCACCACTTCTTGTTTTCGCAAAAAAAAAAACATAATAAAACAAAAAACGAAAAAAAAAAAATAATAAAAAAAAAAAAAAAAAAAAAATTTTTTTCAAGCAAAGTGGATTTTTTGGGGCCATGGTGTTTGTCAAAGTATGGGCACACATGCTCTTACTACCAATAAATCAAATATAAGAAAAACCTAGTGTACTAGATCCTTAGCAAACAAAAAAACTGGATTTTCTTCCTGCTGTTCGTGATTCAATGGAATGCTTTTCCTCGCACGCAGTGCGCGATTACTTAATGCAGCGTCAATAACCGTAGGGTCCGATTGGTTCATTTTATTAGTTTGTATGATCCAGTTGTGAATAAAATATTAGATCCAAACATAATCATGATAAAATTGGATGATATCCGCCCAATATTTGCAATCATAACAGCAAATTAAATCGAGCGCAAGGCTTAAAATAAAAAATATGAGTTTCTGGCGGTGAAAACAATAACAAATAGGTGAGGATACGATAAAAAAAATGTCCTGATGGGGCGGACCCCCCCCTCCCGGACCTGTTCAATTAACTTTGGTAATTCAAGTCAACCATGGATTTTAATCTTTATAATAAACTATAGCAAGAGCCGATACGCAAGGAGGTGGTAGTTTCATGACAGCTCCCTAAATATCATTACATTCTACTCCCCTCCAAGTAGCTTCAGACTTAGATCATTGATTTTGCATCCCGATATGTAGCATATTTTATCGATGGTACAGAAAAGATTAGTTAAAGGAATGTTGAGATCCATCTACAAAACATGTTGTATCATCAGCTAGCAAAGAAACCTTAAGTTGCAAATCTTCGCCAAAAATAACATAGATATCTTCATTTTGGCCATATGGAAGCCGGTAGCTTCCATTACAAAGAGAAGGGGTATAAGACTGCCTTGAAATATACCCTTTACATATCTATTACACCAGTAAAGTAACCATAATTTATAACACAGTTCTTTCTACCATTGGAAAAAGTTAAACTTTATTCCAAAATTAAAAGCCGTTTTTAAAACTTAATAGTAGGGCCGATTTTAGATAGATTAGACCACTTGTTTATTTGAATAATTTTTAAATATCAAGAAAAACAATTGCTCCAAAAATGTTCATTCATTATAATCAATGGTATCTATTAAGAGTCTCACATTCTTACCAATATTTCTTGCATTCAAAAATCTGACCATTTGTTTCAAAATCTACAATTTTGTTAAGTTCCAATTCCAGAGTGGCAAATAATTCAGCAAGGGTATTATCATTCGAGTCACTGAAATTGAACTTGAATCTTATTCAATTTCACCGATAATCCTTGATTTATTTGCTTTTCTTTCTTTTCCTGGCAGTATTCCCCTTTAAAGCGACATTCATTTTCTAAAATCCAGGTCCTATTGGGCAATTATAGTGTTAAAATTTTTAGGTATAACAATTGAGTGGACCAGGAGAATACCTATAGGTATAATTGTCCAGCGAACACAGTTAGTTGCCTAAGATGAGAATAATTGCACCAAGCGAGATAACAAAATTGGGTGTTTGAATACATGTATACTTCTTTAAAGTTGGATTAAAATAGCGCTAAATATCTATAAGATTGAATTTCATCCGTTAAAATATAAATCATTCTTTTTTTCTGTTTTGGGATTGAGAGCCTTGATAGTCTATATTACGATAAAATTGTTTTCAACATATGAATTTATCTTTAATGTTACTAATAATTGTTTTATACTTTCATGTATGTGTGCACATTGGAAAATGGCTATACTTATTACATTTTTAAACATATTCTCAGCCGACTCAGCCGTTAGTGCACAGCCTAGGGTTCCATAGGATCGGTCCCCATTAATTAATACGGAGTTGCATGGAACCCGCTAATTAACTCATTAACGGTAAGACAGATTTAATTTTTTGGTATGAAAAGAACAGCCACATTAAAACGCCAGCAAGTACACCATTTCGACAAAAACAAATCTCTCCGTTAAATCGGCCAAGCAGCGCGAAAACATTTTAGGGGTCCCTAACCCCCACGGTACTTAACTTAATAATAATAATAATAATAACAATCTGATATAGGGCCCTAATGCAGAGGGCTCTAGGCGCTTCACATAGAAAGGAGCATATACAAATATCAATACGACAATACAAAATAGATAAAATTCTAATGTTGAAAACAATGATATAAATTCAATTATACCACAATTTCAAAAAAACTTAATTAAGTGGAATTCAAACATATTAAATTGTGACTAACAGATAGAAGAGAAAGACAAACCAGTTGCCTCCCATACTAAGAACATATGGGGATACACCTGAATCGTCAGCTGTAGGATCGGTTGATGTACCCCACAGGACAGCGGTTAAGGTCTGATCTTTCTGGATTCAAATGCCTCTAACCCTACCTAACATGATGAAAACAACTATTCCTAGGGGGGGCAACCGGATTGGATGACGGTAGAGAATAAAGAAAAGAAAGGGAAAAAATCACAGAATTATAATTAGTGATGGGGAATGCATCAGAAACAGGATAAGTATCAGGAGGCCAAAATGTTGTGTAAATAGGAATGTCTTCAGACGTGACTTGAAAATAGTTGCTGAATGAGCTAAGCGGATACTGTTAGGGAGTTTATTCCACAAATGTGCTGCGTAAGCAAAAGATCTTTCACCAGAGAAATTTGTGATGAGTGGGCCAGATGTACTTAGCTGGGAGCAAGAAGATGATCTCAAGGTTCTCGGTGGTGATTACAGCTGGATGAGCTCAGAGATATAGGAAGGTGACATGCTGTGGCTGGCCTTATAAGTGAGAAGCAGAATCTTAAAAACAGCCCTCTGGTTTAATTCGAAGCCAATGTAGTGGGTAGAGAGCTGGGTGATCTGGTCTCATCGAAAGATTTGAAGGACAAGACGGGCAGCTGCATTTTGAACTCGCTGAACCTAGGTCAATTCTCTTTCTGGAAGGCCATAAAGCAAGGCATTGCAGGAATCCAGCCTAGATGTACCAAAGGCGTGGACCAATTGATGGTAGATGTTTCATCAAGGTACTGTCGACGCTGCCCATTTCCTTATGAGAGAAAGCAGCTTTGCATAAGCTTTTAACATGATTGATCAATCTTAGTGATGAGTCTAAGATGGACAACCAAGGTTCCGTTGCTTCGCTGACGGATGTCTAACAGAATGCCAAGTGATCATAGATGGCTGAGAGTTCTAGCTGATCTGGCAAAATGAGAGCGAAAGTACAACATCTCCGTCTTCTTGTCATTTAATAAATATCAGCTTGGTGGATTACACCAGGATCGTATGGCTGCAAAATGGGGCGGGGTGTTTTAAATCTTTTTTATTGGAGCTTAACGATCCAGCTGGGGGGAAAGTCAGGTAGAGCTGGGTGTCTCAAGCAAAACAACAAAATTGAATACCGTGGACAGTGATGATATCCGGTAGTGGGGCACTGAACAGATGAAGTCAATCGGTCCCGTAACCGAGCCCTGTGGGAACTCCACATCTACCGCCACAGGATCTGACGACGCACCTCTGACTGATATAGATTGGTTCGGCCATATAGGTATGACGAGAACCAACTTAATGCTTTTCCAGTATCCCATAACCGTCAGTTAGAGGGCGTAGAGCTGTTTTGGTCAATGGTGTCGAAGGCGGCGCTGAAGTCCAGTAACACTATGTCATATTTTGGTATTTTTAAAGAAAATATCAAGGTTTCTTCGTGTGATTACATCTTGTGATGTGATTTAGTAGATTTTAAACCAAAGAACAGTTGCAAAACCATTTTTAAATGTATGATGGCGGTTTGACACAATATTTTAGCTATTATAGCACGCTGAAGGTTGGTGAATGCTTGTTATTCAAAATTGACGCATAATGAATAATGAAAAATGAAAGAGTCTCACACTCATTATGATTTGCCAAAAGTGTTACGGGAAACATAACATTGACTCATTGGCCTACTTTCAATCCAGTATTTTATCAAATGGGACTTTACGCATGATTTCTTTCATATATGATGACGCTTTCGACATTCCTTCCTATTCAAATGCGTTAATTTATTTAGGTTATTTCATACACATCATTGTACGATGGCATTGCATGCACCATATATTTGCCATGGTGCATGTGGATGAATGTTAGAAATGGTAGAGTGTTAAAGACCATTTTAAGTGTTTTTATGAGAAAAATATTTAATGAAATTTGATTCAATCGGACAGATAAGTTCCCTGCAAGTATTATAGTCTGTTCTTTCATTAATGTGACGGATTGAAAGGTTTCGACGATTAATTCCATCGAGAGATTTATCCAGTAAACCAATGCTACTTGTATGTGCGTGATTGTGACTCACCCTGTTATTGAGGTGCCATTCAAAAAGATTTAATTCCGTTCTTTAAAGCAAACACTTTTGAAGAGCGCCCCAATTTTCCAATTTAGATTTTTGCACAGTTGTGATTGGTATTGTCGAGTAAACTATACCTGCAAATGGTAATACTCAAACGGTGTATTTGCATTAAAGAAGCGATTTTGTAATTAGAATCGAGATCCAGTTTGTATTTAACGGCGGAGCTGGAAAAAACAAAATTTCTGTCCGTCCATTATAAAATAGTGCCACTAACGAAAATGATCTCTAAATTGACTTGCATGACCAAGGAACAACATCTCATGAGCGTAGACACGTATGACGCTATTTCCCTGCTATTACACATTGGAAGGCCGCTTCCAATAGGACGTTGGATATTATGGGATCTCCGATATTAAATTCCAATTACAAATTTTCTTTTGCGGGAAACATGTTTCCAAGCTTTACCTTCACGTACCATTCACATGAAAAATTGGGGGCGCTCACAAATTGCTGTTATTGCTTAATGTAAACCATTTACTATGTATGTGCATTTAAGAACCTTGCTCGAAGCAAAAAAAAAAATGCAGGGATACCAAGGATGACAACGATGTTGGTGGGCAGAAAATGGGGTAAGCATGGAGAGCTGAATCTGTCAGACACACAGATTACGATAGAATTACACAAACAATGACTGCGCAATATATATTCCAGCGAGACGGTTGGTAGAAACATCTTAAAAAGAATCTATCGGTGATTCACATTCACCCAATATTGCGCGGCGATATTTCGCTGGTTCTCGAATGAAATCGGACTCCTGACGGAGAACACTCCTGAGAAGTGTTACGGTATTCAACGAACATCAAGGTCAGAATAACCTGCAGACAAAAGAAAACTTAGTTCAAAGAATGATCTTACATTTCTTAGCTAACATAAGTCTACTTTTTTTCGATCGGAAATGACTGTTCAAGTATTTGAAATACCAAAACTGATTAATCAATAATAGTGATCTATAACACAATATCTCACAAATTGTACTATCCTGACGTGACCTCTCTGCCGAGCTATTCTAATGTCCAAGTTACGGGACGTTATTGTTCAGAGAGTCACGCTACACAGCGAAGATTTAACAATGGTAGCTTCAATCGCTAAATTCCAATATAAACATTCTGTGGGTATTATCTTCAATTTGTCTCTCTTTTTAGCACTCCTCGTTCACGCAAAACATATACTGTTTTAGTGTCGAAACGGCTGACCCCAAATAGCTACTCTTTATATTTGAGGTACTGGTGTTCCAGGTTTACAGATTATACCAAGAACCCACAATATAAACTAACAGTGAAATACGTAGCTATTTGGGGGTCTACGGTTTCGAGTTTCACAGGTTGGAGGGTCGAGTAAAGTTGTTTCTCTATATAAAGGGACCTTTTAAATCTCTGGCTTCGAGAAACACTCACTGCGCAAACGTGTGAGATTTTGTTATATATCATTAGATGCTTCGTAAGTTCTAGTTACGCATGCAGAATATTTTGCTTTACGTGCTTTTTTCCACGGGAATGAAATGGAGAAAAATGATGTCCATAATGGCGAATACTCTTTTATATTATCTTTCCATGCAAATATATACCGCAGGCTTAGACTCGCGTCAAAATTGATTCAGAAAGACAATTGACATAAATTGCACGGAAATATGAGATTATCGTCAATCTTTTAAATGTAAGTGCATCCCAGAACGTGCGTAAGGAAGACAAAATCTTTCTAGACCATCCGATACCATAGTCATGATACAAGCAGCTTGACAAGAGGAAACTATATATAGGACACCCTTAATGGAAACAGCGCTGACGGTGATTATCCCGGGTTATGTCTCAAAATACCCCAGCCAGGAAACCCCAACGTTTGATTACAAGATACCGAATGTGATGTCTCTAATCTGAAACAGTGCCACACCGATAATGTTTTTGTAAATTGATTCCTCCTTTTTAAGTCCCGCGTTAATCTGGTAGGATTACCTGTCATCTTTCACTTGATTCCTCTTTTTGCTCAGGCTTAATGTTTCCTCATCAGATGTAGCGTTTCTCTTATGTTCTCTTATATGGCAACATTCTCATGTTTTTATGCCGGTTGACTGGTCTCACGCTAAAATACATAAGAATGAGCGCCCGATGTATTGCCGAACGTTGATCTACTTGATACAACCATGCTGCATATATAATCAATTTAACCCCTTCTTTCGTAGGCTGCTATATAATCAGCAGGCAAGGCTGCTTGTGTGAAGTTGTGATAGTCAATCGTCGGAAATCATAGAGTAAAACAAGAATACGACATTAAAAGCTAGTGAGACATAATCTTCAGTGCTCCAAATAACCCCGGTCAAACGCTATGTAGGTAGCATTACCCGTCTGATGCCACAAGCCTAAATGGATTGTTTGGGTACCGGAATATTTAACAGAAACTTAACTATAGGCTCTGTAAAAAATTACGGAATTAACTCGACATTACAGTCACAACAATATAATTTGGTCATCGGGAGGGACGTTTAGGAGAGGGTCATAAATACTCTAGTGGGGTTGAAACATATAGGGAATAAAAAAAAAAAGGGCCATAAAAGTGATTACAAACAATTGGTATGTCTGGGAATCAAACAAATTTAAGGATAGTTTTGTTCCATTCAAAACATAACTGACCAGGGTATCACGATTTTTATTATCTAGGGAGGGAGGGGGGGAATGAGGAGGGAGGGGGGGAGGGAGGAGGGGGGAGGAGGGGGGGGGGGAGGGAGGTATAGATAGGCAAGCACACAGGTAGGATGAATGGCTGAACCCATTCTTTCAGCA